>JAUJYT010001531.1:0-11277 GCA_033996565.1 Nanhermannia nana
TTTAATTAAAATTTAGCATTTTTGAAAGACTTGTAATAAAACATATGCTTAAATTCATCATACTTTGGCATTAAAATCCATCATTTTTAATGTTTCTCCAATAAAATACAAAATTTTTTTTAAATTTGGCGCGAAAACTAATTTTGCGAAAAAATTGTCTCAGAAAACCGATGAGTTTTTGACCCCCCCCCCCTTGAAATTTCAAGAATTTATGAAAGCTCACCCCACCCAAAGGTCCGGACCTTGTGCATGTATGATCTGTACTGTAGTGAATCTGATGCAAAGATATTATAGCTCTTTGGTTTGAATATTAAATATTTTCTTTCGTAGATTATCTTTAGAGCAGCATATTTTGGAATAAAAATTGTAGAATTGGTGGTAAAAAAGAAAGATAAGCTAACAAATCATCAACATATGACATTTTCCTCTGCCAACTAATTTTCAGGGCTAAACCTTTAGCTCAGAGTTAGAGTGAAATTTTTACAGGTAGAGCTTGTATGGGAGTGGGGCAGACGCTACGGGCCTATGGATTGCTCTAAAACAATGCACATTTTTTGAAGTTTTATTTCCTCAAAAACTAATAGATATTTATATATGAAATTGGTCTAAATATGTCCGAAAATTGAAATATATAACTATTGTAACCGAGAAATGATATAAATAATTATTTTAATCAACTCTTAAAACTTATTTTAATCAAATGTTTAATTTGAGTTATCTTTCAATAAAATGTTTTAATTGGATTTTAAAAGTAAAAAACACTTTAATATGTAGTATGAGTTATAAAATGAGTTAATAAGTTAATAATAAGTTAATAATAAGTTAATAATAATACACATTGAATATGAAAATAAATAATAAGAATTGAACACAAATATTATCATTTGATTGTTTCTCATTGTTTCTAAAATCCGATTGATTTGTAACGAAAGAGGAGACCATTCATACACTGCTTATTGCTTCCGATATAATATTCTCCTCCGTGGGTAATACCTATTACTACAGCTCTTTTGGGAATTTGGTCCATATATTGAACTAAACCACTGCATGAATCACCCTTTAATTTAATTATTATTAATTATTATTAGTATGAGATATAATTGACATAAAACTAATGTTAAAAATTTTTGAAAATTAAATTTGAGTTACTCGACAAGCGATAGCAGTGAAAGAATCAAATCATTCTTCGATAGAACAATAGCATAAACACTCTTCACACTTATTGTTCCAGTCTTTGCATTCATTGAATGGATTCAATTGAAATTCTGCTTTTTGTAAATAATCCGGTAATATATTAGAAGTATTTGATGTTAATCCCCATCCGAATAGTGTTCAGTTTCTATTTTATCATTGAGTTGACCTCTTTTTGATAGACAAATGCTATTAATTATATATCTATTCTGAATTCGATGGTTTCATTGAGTTCAATAAGTGCCACATCGTGTTCACACCCGCGGGAATCGTCTGTATAGTTCGGATGTTTAAATATTGTTTTTGGATAATACACATCTCCCTTTGATTTACCCTAATTTCCGGCCCATAAGTCGCGACTTATCTGAAGAAAAAGTTAAAATCTTAAGAAAATAATGGCTGCGACTTATAGGATGGGGTTATCCTCCGAATTCTCCGGAAGTGTTATTTTCCGAATTATAATTAAATTAAAGCTATTCTTAGTGGTGCGACTTATAGACCGGAAATTAGGGTATTATTATTACCAATCAATACTCCGAAAAACTCTGATCTGTTATAAGTTAAAATAGCAATAATTTTATTATTGAGTTAACACAAAAAAGTTTCATATATTTAGTGCTGAGAATCAATTGACTATAAATTTAGTTAATTTATCCTTAATTTTATTAAACATTTGAACCTAATTTATGATTAACTCAAATATAATTACATCATATGCTGTTAATATCCATTTAGAGTTCATTATAACTCCTTCACAACCACTCAATTGAGTATCACTTATCTTAAATAAATAAATACAGCCCACGTCGCTTCACGTCCTGATACCTGTTGTCCACCGAATATTCGGGTTTCAGGAGTAAACGTGTTCTCAATCATTGCATTTCTTTCAAATAGGTTTCTCTGATTCTTATATCTAAGACCACAACTCTCAGAAATCACATCCGGATATTCACCCAAATGTGTGCGTATTTTATCTGTTGATACTGTTATGGATAGAAATTATTTAATTATATGACTATTAATTATAGAAATCTTTTTGAAAATTACTTTCAGAAACATATAAAACAAAGTCAACGAAAGCAAACAATAATATGGTTTTCATTGTATTCATTACTCAATCTTTAATCGAAAACTATTTGGATTTTAATTGAATTCTAATTCGATCTCAATGTAAAAGACTTTTGACTATACTGTCGAATGACCCCCAGTATTGTTGATTCTGTGAACTGATTCTCTTTTATTTTGATTATGCTTTGGCACAAATTATTGTTACCTAACCCTAACTTACTATTTACACATTCAAATAGAATATGAAACATATCTGAAATATATTAGATCTCTAGTTAAGGAGAATATTATATTCAGCGAATATTAAGCCTCTCATAATATACTTCACATCATAAGCGGTTGTTTGAAATGCAAACAAAATTCAGTAAAATATATCTTTAAAACTTTACACCAATTATCTTCTATTGTTTCTCAAAGTTTTTTCAATTTCGTAACTCAATACGGATCGAGAAATAACGATAATCTTATGTTAAAATTATTTAACATTTAAAACAATTTTTACAAAACATTATTTTCATTAAAGGCATAAATTCTTGAATAATTTATCTCTAAATATCCAACAGAATAACCGCTTAAATAATTTCTTAAACGCTTTATAATTTTATTTTTTATTTATTTATGTTTTTAAATGTATTTATAGTTTTTGTTAATGGACTCTTTCAAAAATCTCACAAAATTCTTAAAGAGAACCAATTAATTCATTTCAATTTAAACTTTAAATAATTATTGGGCTCTTTTAGAATACGACACTTCGAGACACCAAAAAAACTTTTTTCACTATTTTTAGTATGTTTTTAGTTAAGTGTCATCTAATGATTGAACACAAACTAAATCTAAAGTTTGAATATGTTATTCATTAATCAGTTATTTAACAGCCCGACTGACATCACTTCCACAAAAATAATAATAATAATGATTAACAGAACTTAAAATTGACATTACTTGACACTCAACTAAAAATAGTGAAATAAGTTTTTATGTTTAACCGCGTGTTTAACCTTAATATTGTTTTTACTATTCATATATTTTTCGATCAATTTTTAGACCTTTTTTAAGACTATTACAAAATTCTAAAAACAAGAATTAGATAAGAATACAAGAATTTTAATATATAATAATTTTGTAAATGTCCCGAAGCTATCCTGAAGTATATGTTTGAATATTAACGAAAATTGTTATAAAAGGTGAAACTTGTTTTTAAATAATTTCCAACTCAAGTCAATGTGAACCGATTGAAGGGAGTGATTGAGCAGTAGTTTCTTTAATGTAAGTCAACATTAGAGAGTATGACTGCATCCAATCCCACACACTTTTCTCTAAACTTAAGAACACACAACTCCTAAAAACCAACAAAGTAAAAGTTGTTGGTAATGAAGAATATATTTGAGTCACAACAACTAGTTTTCAGCATTCGCTAAAACTTTTACTCACTTTTAATGTAAATTATAAGAAAATAAAACAGTTATTACCTAAATGGGAATTAAATATAGTTTCTATTTGAGTCAATGTTAGTTTACTTTATATCAATACAATGAATGGTATGTATTTTCTTAATTTAATTTAAAAATATAAAAATTAAAAATAACATTAAATGCTAGTTAACAGACTTGAGCTCTTATTGGTTTCTATTTTATTCGATTGAAATTTTTTTAAAAAGTGAATAAACCTCTGAAAAAATTTCATTTAATATTTTTCGATCTAATAACTATTGAATTGAAAAAAATGAAAAATTGAAAAGTTGAAAAAAACTTAAGAAAATTTATTTATTAACACAATGAGGGGCCCATTTTTCTGAATATAGTGTAAATCTTTAAAAATCTAAATATAGTATAAGAGGTTGAGTGCATGCAATTATTGTGCCAAACAGTTATTTCTCACTAAATTATTAGCTTTATTATTAGTCAAATAGTCGTTTAGATCTACTTCTAAAGTTAATTCACAAGTTCTCAGATACTGTATTAGACCCAAAGCTCATATTTCGCTCGTTTGTAAGCCTAACAGTTTAAAAGTTAGATCATTTTAATGTCTGAAAGCGCGTATAATTAAAAATAGATCATTGGTTTTCGACTTAACAAAATTTATTTTGAGAACAGTTTTAAAGCCTAACTTCTAATATCTTTTTATCTCTTAAACTTGCATACAGTATGCCTTTAAGTTTATGACTTTAACAAAATAGATCTGTATATCAAACTTTACTTGAAACTATTGTGCAGCTCATAGGATTCATTCATAGGATTTAAAACTAATTTAAGTATTTTAGATAATGTTATAAGCAATGCCGTAGCCAGAAATTTTTGGTTGGGGGCCAGACAGGAAAATTCTAAGATTTACACTTAAATGCCTAAAATTGTTTGGGGGCCGTTGGCCCCTGCCCCCTAGCTGGCTACGGCACTTGTTATAAGTAATAAAAATAGTATATTTAATTTTGAAATACAGGGTATAATTAACTAATGCATAATTGATTACGTGAGTTTTTAAAAGCAATTTTTAGAATTAATATAGATATACCGGTAAATGTTGCCGATATAAGTTATTATTTGTTAGTATGAGTCAACTTATAACTAAAAATACAGCATTGAGTAAGATATTCATAAAAGTATGCATTCAAATGTATAATGTATTCAAATTAAGTTGTAGGCGTTTTTATTATACTCTAAAGTCTATAAAATATACAATTATTTGATGTAAAATCGTTTTTTATATAAAAAATGTGTTTCCTGTTTCAAATCTCTAAAGGTTTGATGTGATATATAAACCAAATAAAATGAGATATAAAAAGAATCAAATAATAAACTGATTCTATTAAATGGTAGCAATCGCTAACATTTACATAAACTTAGATAAGCGTAAAAATTCAATACTTTTTTAAAAGTAAACTTAAATTGACTCATAAGTTATATGATATAACGTTATTATTATACATATTTGTCAATGATATGGCATAACGAATGGTCTCATTTTTATAAGCTAAGGCACAAACCTACTGAAAAGAGATTAGTGTGACTTCAATTTATTCACTGTGAATCTGATGTGAATAACTCACAATTTTCAATACCATATTAAGCTCGAATTTAATTACATTTTTATATATTCAGAGCTAGTCTTCAGGTATGACACAAGACTATAAATAATGAACCAACACTACAAGAAAGATTACTTGAAGGCAAAACTAGAGACCAATTTTATTTTATTAAAATTTTTATCATAAGTGGGCGAATGATTTTTGGAAATGTTGCTAATTTTTAAATTATTAGCAGAAACAGAGATAAAGTCTTGTTTTAGAATATTTCGTAGAATTGATAATAAACATGAAGTCATCATAAGTTCAGCTAAAATACAAGATAACGCCTGAAATAAATTTGCATTAGTTTCTAATGACTCGTGAAGACCATATTTTTCATCAGAGCCATACTTCGCCTACATTTGAATTAAAAGATGAATTATTTTCTATGCATAACCATTAATATAATGTAATAAATAAGATATAAAGTTGAACTAACTCTAACTTATGATGAATGTTAACCTTAATTACAATTTTAGTGATAGAAAGGAAATTACATTCAATTTGTTAAAAACTATATAAAACTTTTTATTTTGTTTTTGATAGTCATCATTAAAGTGATAATAATTTCATTATCAAGTTTAACAACATGCTCAGCCATGAAATGTCCTCCTTCTCAAGTGATCTATCCGTGCAGTTGTGCTCAATATATAAATCAGATCTCCTGTTGGAATATTAAAGCCGATGTCAACTTAACACAAATATTTGTTAACTTAACAAAGGCTTTGGGAGAAAACAATAGGAGAATAGTTTACGACGAGTTTAAACTTATAGATACAGAACTGTCTCAAATCGGAACTAAAGATAGCAAAGACATTGATAATGAGGTTGACTTTTTCAATGGGGTCGCCTTTCAGAAGATAACTATAATTAAAAATATAAATTTGAAGCGAATTTATAAAAATGCATTCAAGTCATCATTCAATATAACAACATCTGTAACCATAAGCGAGAATCCAATCTTCGGTAATGAGTTTCCCAATGAAAAAGAAATATTTGATTTATTGAACAGTTTTGAATTTGCGACTGAAATATGGCTCACAGATAACAATATAACTGTTATTCCTGACAATGCTTTTAATAGACCTCAAGACTCATTGACATGGCTTTCATTAATTGATAATAATATCGTACGTATCGGTGATCACGCCTTTCGATCATTAACTTCATTAAAATATTTATTACTTGACGGCAATCGAATCGATAAGATCTCTAATAAAGCCTTAGAATTGGGCAAAAGTACTGATAACCAGTTATTGAGACTTTTTCTAAGAGACAACCATTTAAATGACGATTCAGTCGAAACCGGAACTTTTGAGAAAATTAAGAGAAAAGTTTTGCTCGACTTGTCTAAGAATAATATAACTCATCTAAAAAAGTCTGTTTTCGCGCCTTTATTCAGACGAAATGGCAGTGCAATCATTCTTCGACATAACCCACTGCTGTGTGACTGCAATTTCAAATGGCTTTTCGACAGAAAACTGTTATATAACTCATCAAATAGTGAACAACAATATTATGTGCATCACATCCAATGCAATGGTACCAAACATGACAGCATTAAAATGAATGAATTATCTGAAGCTAATTTTGATCACTGCCCTAATGAAGAAAATAATGGTTGCGTTGAATATGATTATGAATATGAGTTGTGTATTAATAGTGCGGAATCGTCTCAATTGCTGAATCACTTTTTTATTATGTTAATAAATATTATTTTATTTTATTTGTTGATTTGATATTTAACATAAATTTCAAATATATTTATCATTTGATTGCATTGAATGTAATATTAATTTATAAAATATATAATAAAGTAAATAAAAGTATTCAAAAACTATTAAAGCTTTTTCTATCATAAGCTTATAATCAGAACTTTTTGTCCAACACTTTATACGTTAAAAATAAAGATTTCATTTAATATTAGAAAACTTCAGCAGTTATTATAAGCAATGAGATGACAAAAAAATTCATTTCATAAAACCTCTACTCATTGTCAGACTCAGAGTTGGCTAAAAACAAAACTATTAATGAAATTAAATTCAAAATAAGGTCTCAATTGAATAAACTTTTGAAAAAGAAATTCAAGTCTAGAACTAATGCCGAACGCATTGAATCTCGAGAACACTGTCGGCCAAAGTGGCGAAAGCTCTTAATATAGAAGAAAGCTTTGGTTCAATCACTCAGTTCTTTGAGTTCGTGGACAAGAGAAAAGTGGTGTTAATAGAGTTGAAGAATTGAGAAAAACGTCAAATTAAGATGAAAAGAGAGACAACGATATAAATGAAAAAATTGAGTTCAAGAAAAACATAGAAAAGTTTCGAGAAAAGAAAACTTTCAATAAAATTGAGTGTCAGTGCGGAGCAAAGGTTTGTTAAAGTTTTTTATTTTATTTGATTTCAACTTTAATGATCGCATTCATAGCTATGCTTTTAGTGAGAGTGGAACAAAGTTAACCACCATTTGGGGGCGGGATTGAGGGCAATCATCCGTTTTTGGACAATACTTGTATTTGAGAATTGTTTTTGAAAAATCATTTTATCACTGATTTCTATATTTAATCGTAAATATATTGCATTGACTTAAAAAAAAGAAATTTTAGTGGAATTAAAATGGGAATGAATCGCAGCATTTTTGAAATCTCCAATTCTTAATAATTAAGACTTATTGTGAACACTTTCCCAAACCCTAAATATGTTTCATTTTGTTTTCAGGAAAGGACTCATTTATTAGAATTTTTAGCTTAAGTTTGAGTTTGTGTTACTTTAATTTAAATAATACTGTTTGTGACCGACTATTAAAGCTGAATCTCATTCATTACAATCATTTGTTAATAATTGTATTTAATTAAAAATTAATAAAAATTTGCATTCAATTGAAAAAAACTACATTTGTAATGATTATTGACGAAAAACATTTAAATTTTAATATTTAGAATTTTTAAAATAATTTTTTGTTTGGTTTGAATTCATGTTTTAATACATGTGTATATCAAAATTCAAATTTCAATAATTAACTTGAGTCGAGTGTAACTATCATTACATGCCATCGATTGGAATGTACTAAACATATGAAAATGAAATCCATGAATAGATAATTATTACAAATACAGTTACAGTGCAGATAAACCTACTCCTGAAGCTTACAATGCGTTAAGTGCTATACAATGAGCGAAACAGTAAAGCAGAGGTTCTGATGATTGCATTTTTTATGCCATGAAAGACTATCAGTTGAATCTTAGTTTGATTTCTCAAATAATTTTGTGTTTATAAATAAACATCTGTTAAAACTTGTTTTCCTAACATTTACTATAATTTATTTTATCTCTACTGAAAACTTATCCGTTAATGGTTAGTAGGACTTAATTTCTTGTAGTCTTGTTTGGGAGACAAATACGCCACTGATTCTCTTGCGATTAGTATTTGGTGTAAATCAATTCATAATATGTTTCTATTCGTAAAAACTTTAAGTTTCAATAATATATATACTGAACAGAATTCTTAAACTAAAAATATTTTCTCATTACTCATGAAATTCTAATACATTTCTATTGGATATTGTGGTCTGTGATTGGCGTCATATCGGTGGTAATATGATCGGCACCGAGAGATAGTTTTCCAAAAGTTAAAAGTTATTCAAATCATTAAAATATACTTCCATTTGTGTCAAAAGTAGTGAAAGTTTAAAATAATATAAATAAAAAGTTTTGAATAGTATTTTACATAAAATCTGTTTTAAGTCTGTTTTAGTTTAATTAATAATCGATTTTAATTATTAATAAATACTTTAAGTAAATAAAGAGAACTCATCGGAAGCGAAAGTCTTCTCAATGAGCGGCACAACCGCTAAAGACTTTCGATCTCTTCTGCAATACGTATACACTGGAAAAGTAGTTAATTGTGATCTCAAGACAGTCATCGATTTGTCCTTAACTACAATCAAACTACAGTTCAATCTTTTGATTGATTTGATTGCAGAGAATTTATTCATTAATTTAAGCGATAGTTTGACATCAGAAACAGTGGACGTCTTGTACCACATCTCAAACGATTGCAATAATAATCTATTGAAAGCCGAATGCAGTGAATATATAGACGCAAATGGATTTGATTTAAACCAATTATTTCTGAAGAAAGATATTCAAGAACTGATCCCAAGAATCAGTTGATCTATTGCTTCGACTAAAGACGTTATAATAATTACATTCACTTTCTTTTACCTGAATCTCAAGAAATCTGTTTTTTATTTCAATCGATCGCAAAAACTGGACAATAGTTCAAAACAATTCTGAGATATTTAGCAGTTCTTGGAATTGGTTATACTTTAAATGCATTCGCATTGACTGTATTGACGCAAAAAACAATTTTAATATCAGAGATGACCACTTTCTCTTCAAAAGAACTAATATTGAGCTCAACTTTGATTGTATTAAAGACTATTTGATTCCAAAGCATATTGAGTATTCGATATTTGGTACAAACGTTATTTCCGTAAAACACAATCCTTTGTTTCACTTATTGTTCAACTAAAGCTAAACACAGAGACAAAGAGAGGTTTTAAATATGTTTAATATCTGCCATATCTTGAGTTTTACTTATGTGAGACCTGTCTGATTAGTAAGACCGGTGTCTGAATGGGATGATTCCTTCAATTTTCAACAAAACGTTCAAATTATTCCGGGATTTATAGATTTTAACTTTTTTAGATATTTTTTGGATCGCCTACGACCAGGTGGTTGGGGAGGGTCGCTTGAAAGTTGAGAGTGTTGCCTTCGATTGAACTGAGCAAGCAAATTTAATGTAAAAAAGTGGCTTCATTTTAGCGCCGAAGCACTTATTTATACCTAAAATAACACATACATTAATACACGCTTACAAAAAATCTGAGATCTCACTGGTTTTCAACATGGTCTTCAATGAGATCTCCTCTCATTAGGGAGTTGACTCATGACAACCGTTTTTTATGTGTTCAGATCAATTAACAAATTTTCATTTACCTCTCCTCTGGTCTTTCAGTGATAGACTTAAATTACCATAAACTTTATAGTCATTGCTATTATATGTATTAGTAATTCATTAAGTCTTACAGTTCTGTAATAGAACTTCTGTTACAGTTCTTACAGTTCTTACAATTTTTGATAACAGTTCATTCAAAACATAATTATTGGACGATTCATAACATTATAAGAACTATTTCTATGGTTTCGATTATATGTACTCTTTATTATCCAATAGAAAGACATTCTATTTTGGATTCGATTCTCATTTGTATTAAATATTTGTTGTCTTTTAGTCTTTAATAATAATTAATTGTTATTTAAATATGAATTCAATTAATGATAATTATAATGAGAAAAGAGGTTATAATAGAAAGACATCGCCTGAAGAGGTGTTAAACTTATGGCAAATATTGTCAGAAATGGAATCAAATATTTCGTTAAATGAAAATGAATTGAATGACAAACTAATGGTTGGAATTCGTCATAAGTTTGACATCAATTACAACGAAAACCAAATCAAACGATTGGTTTGTAATGCAGTCGAAGACAAACTCATCACAAGAGAAGAGAACACAAGCAATGGCTTAGAGTTCAGGTTTTGATTGTTTTGATTGCATTTCAATACAAATGAATACAAATTCTAATTATTTTAATTATTTTCAGTTATAAACCAAACTTTGATCGTTCAGTATTTGGAGAACTGACTAACGATTGGTATTGTTTTGAATGTCATTCGGCTTATGATCACAACAATGACCACAATCTGCTCATCGATTGCAAGACTTGTTTCAGAGCTTTTCATATCAATTGTCAAAAAAGTGAAAAACAGACGAAAGAGAGTTCACAACAGTTTTCATGTAATTATTGCTCAAAACTGACAAAAATTGATAATTCATTGGCTATTAATCGCATTGAGAGACAAAAGTTGAATGAATTGTTTGCTTTAGTTCTGCAAAAG
>JAUJYT010001532.1:0-11275 GCA_033996565.1 Nanhermannia nana
GTCTCTGCTTATAAGTCATAACTCTTGAAGACTATCATACCAGAGATGTGTAAGGCAATTATGTGAGTGTGGTGTTATGTACCCCCCCCCCCCCCTCAAGAATTTTTTATTTAAAGCATATAATAAACTCTGGTCAATAAAATTAAAGACTTATCCAAGAAATGGTAAAATTTAAGTTCTCGTGTTATTCAAAAAAGTAGATTATTAAGAAATATTATTTTTTATTAGACTAAATCTTTTATGTGTTACATCAGTTTTCAACCAGTTTTCAAGCTTAGTGTACGCTTAAAATGTGAAAAAATTTGAATTATGAAAATTTTGTTTAAAATTATTTCACTATTTTTACAAAAAGTAGTAGTTTTATAAAAAAATATATTTAATGAATTTATCATTAAGTCTACAATAAAACAAATTAAGAATATGTAAGATTGTAAGCGACTATTATTCTCTCGCAAGTCTTGAGAATTTTAGCGGTATATGATTTGGAAAAAAGTTGAAAAGCACTGTTTTAGATTATTTTTATAACAATTCTCAATTTTCCTTTATATCAATTTAACTTTTTTAAAGCAAAATTTACATTCGCTGTCAGACAATATCGTTTCAGTAATATTAAAGATACTCATCATCGATGACATTAAGTCTCTAATTTTCAACAAATGTATTCGATGGTATTGGCTCTTATTTGAAAATCTTTCTCATTTATCACATGCCTAATAAGATATGTTCTTTAGAATAATTACAGGACTAAACACATAAATAACTTTATATTAAATCATGTTTTATATCAAACAAACAAAAAATTAAACATCAATAATAAAAAAGTTTTTATCGGGTAAATAATTCACTTAAGACCAAACATCATATCTCACGTTTTTACAGTTCATGGAGATCGCGATTGAGGGCGAATGAAGATAATAGCAAAGGTTGAAGACTTAAAACTTAAAATTTAAAAGACTTAATATTTCACTAAAAGTCAAGAGTACTCTTTAATTAGTTGCAGCAAAAATAAGTCACTGTATGAAAACTATATCACAATTGAAATGTAAGTTATTAAAGAGCAAAAGTAGCTTACATTTCAATTATGAATGATATACTGTTTATTGAACACTAAACTTAAAATAATTGATTTGCAACCAATTTATACCGAAAACAAAACACTGATTTCTACATTCACTGATTCACTGCAACGCATCTTTTTACAAAATTAATTATATTTAAGATGTAATGATATTGTAAATCAATAGTAAAATGTTTTGTTGAATAAACTTTCGTAAATACTGAAAAAATAGATAAATATTTAAAATTTGAAATCACTTTACAATATTAGATCTAATTTGAAAAATGTTGTTTAGAATAGAAAATAATTGATAATAAAAATATAATAATAATATAATATGTTTATTATGTATATAAATGCGATTTTATTGTACAATAGACCTAATGATAAACATCTTCATATTCATTAAATTTAGAGATATATTAACAATAGTAAAAAACAATAAGCGTAGACAATATTTATTATGTGTACACTATTCACAAATGATTGTTACTTATAATGAAAGCCAATTCGATCAAAAAATATTTAACTGATAGCAAATCGCTATTAGAAAAGAAATATCTGGAAGTAAAGTATTAATAATGCAAATCAACTCCAACTGCAACCGATTTGATCAATAAAATCCTTAAACAGAATCCAATAAAACTTTCACAAAAATTCACTAATTATTAAAAAGATATACTTTTCCTTTTCAGTGATTTGTGTGCTTTGCTATGAGTTACTGTATATATCAATATATTTTGTCCATAATAATGACCAATAATATAATTATATAATTATTAAATATATAATTAGTTATATTCTCGTATTTGGAATAACTTAATCATAAGATAACACAACATCGACAATATCGCGGTCGTGGAGTCACTGATGGCGGAGGCGTTACGGGTGCGAAGTATGCGTGAACTTTAAGGTCAGTCAAATGATTCTGTCATAAGACAAAGCAATAGATAACTAAATAAAGTGTCAATTATTGAAAACGACTTACTCTTAATCGTCTAATTCCTGCTCTGGTTATTAATTGGCAGTCATAGAGTTCAATACGTTGTAAACTATGACACGTTATTAAATGATCGAGAGATGCGTCTGTAATAAGCGGACAGTTATCTAATTCGAGTACCGCTAAGTGTTCTGAAGAGCAGGCACTTGTGCCCAAATGTCTGATGCCTTCGTCTGTAATTAATTCGCAGTGTGAAAGACTCTGTCATATATAGAATGTATTAAATAGTAATTGAGTCGAATTCATAATATATTGAGATATACTGTAAACGAACCAATTTTTCTAAGAAAGGACATCCGACTGCTAAGTAAGACAGTGTGGTGTCAGTGATCAAAACACATTCTTCGAGATCCATTTTTTCGATAGCATGACAATTGCGAGCTAATGACTGGAATCCGGTGTCAGTGAATTGTGTACAACCGGCCACTTCTAGAGCTCTGAGAGCATGACAGCCCTGCCCTAAAGCTATCAGAGATGCATCGGTCAGATTCGTACAATTGGAAACACATAAATAATGCACATTTGGACATTTCTGTGCTATGCTCTGTATGCTCTCGTCTGTGATGGCAGAACATCCATGAAGATTAATCACTTGCAGGTTATGGCAATTTCTAGACAGCGCTGCAACTGCTTCGTCGTTGACCTGAGGGCACATTTTACTAATAAAGGCACTAATTTTGGTGCATCCCATCGCCAACTGCTCAATACCATGCTTAGTCACCTGTTCGCACCACGAAAGGGTTATGTGCTCTAAATTAACACA
Organism: Nanhermannia nana; assembly: GCA_033996565.1. Classification (NCBI taxonomy): domain Eukaryota; kingdom Metazoa; phylum Arthropoda; class Arachnida; order Sarcoptiformes; family Nanhermanniidae; genus Nanhermannia; species Nanhermannia nana. Next base: position 2,821 of record JAUJYT010001532.1, read on the forward strand.
GCCCTCACTATTCAGCAGCAAATTTAAAAAATTTATATTCTATTAAAAGACAGAAAACAATTTTAGTTATTATATCAAATACCCGATAGCTTTAAGTGAGAGGTCAGTTATTTCACTACAAGAGCCGAGATTTAAATGTAATAATTTAGAGCAATGAATGCTCAGGTTTTGACACGTTCTGCAAATACATCAAGAGGTCAAGTATTGCAATAATGTAATCAATCTTTTAATAACATACATATCCGTTAGTTTTTTGCAGTCATAGAGATCTAATTCTTCAATGTTATTACAGTTTTGGGCGAATATTCGAAGAGCGGCATCGGTGACACTCTTACACCCCTTAAGACTTAATCGCTTCAAAAATCCTCCGCAACGAAGAGATATATTCTCAACAACTGGTCCTTCAATATCAGTCTGAAAGTCAAATAAGTCGACTCTTTGCCAATTGCTTCCATCGAGAGCCAGAACATTCCAACTCTGGTATCAATACAAACAATAAACAAATTGAAACAAAGCCTTGATATCTGACAATTGTTCAAATCTATTAATAAACATATTCATAAACAAATGAAAGCCAATCAAACCTTTGAGACTTGAGCGCAACGACAGAGTGACACCACATCTAAATACGAGAATATTCTTAATAGTAATTCTTTCGGTAACTTCTTGTTTATCAGCGCCTCTTCTTCTAAGTTCAGACTCACTTTGAATATCTGTCAATCAATTTATGAGTTTAATACGTATTCAATACAATTATATTATATGTCAATTGTTTTCTATTTTATAAACTAATCAGTAAAACAATAACAAACATATTCTCTCTTTATAAACAAATTATAACTATTTTAAAAGCGATTATAAATAAATCAAATATTATATAAATTAATGACAAATCAAATAAATAAGACAATCATTGAGAGCGAGACCAAGTCTTAAGAGAAGATGAAAATAAAGCCAAACATTAAGACATGAAAAGAAATAAACGAATAGGAAATAAATAAGAAATAGGTATTAATTAATGAATTGATTAATTGATTAATTGAATGATATAATGAATGTGAAAAGTGATTGATAGAGAAGTTGAGAAGTGATTGACGTACAGAACAGCCTAAACGATGAGGCATTTTGTGTTTGTTATTAAACAGATATTCAATATATTCAGTATTCAAATCAATATTCAAATTATAGCAATAGTAATAACTTTTACGCAGATTTACATTCATTTAAATTAGAGTTTTCGTCACAAATAATAATTCATATAAACCTTTGTTTTCTTCGATTTGGTTCGCTTTGACTTAAGACAAGTCAGAGATTTCATAGTATTTATGTTTATATTCATTACATTTCACACAAATGTTTCTTTGTTTAGATGTGTTGTGAACTTGTGTGAGCTCTATATGAGTGTGCAATCCATGCGAGCAATAGTACTGGTATTGCATTATCTTATTATATATTATATATATTTATATAGACTTCACATCAGTTCTATGCATAACTGAGTGCAGTTTTGTCTCTACTCTACTCTCTATTAGACGAAAAGTAATGTCTGTTCTGTTCATAACATATCAGCTGTTTTCTCAACACAACAACAAAGTCATAGAAATGCTTATAAAATGCTCACTCATTCATACTTCATATCAACCATAGGAACAGTACTAACACTACAGACAGTCAATCACTAAATGCTTATCAATATATTTCATTTGCTTTACATTAAAAAAAGGCTCACTTTTCATATAATTATCTCATAATTAGCTTTAAATCATTTTCCATATAATAACTCAATTGAATTAAATTTTGAGAAAATCAATAATAATTAATAAATCATTTGACATAAGACTTACCCCATTATTATTGACATTTTTAGCAGTTTTTGTCAAATTCATGCTTTGAAACCTTTTCTGACTATTACTCAATCGTTTATTAGTTATTTCAATAGTTTCTGTAGAAATCATTGTCTATTAATAACATTAGTTTTAAGTTTGCATTTAATGCAAATCTATTAAAACATCAATTTATTAAAGTGTAGATCAGTATAGCATTCATAGACTGCGTAGCAATCAATGACTCTATGCGTGTGTTGTGTTTAGGCTTTGTTTTGATGCAGAAATGCGTCTCTTCTATAGAGATGTCATCTCATTACTAAACGCTTTGCCGAATAATATACTACTTTTCAATACTAAATGTTATCAAAAAATCTTTTTTTTTCGTAAATTATCCGTTTATTTATTTAATTAACTATTTTTATACCAATTCGACTCATACTTAGAAACTGTAAATTAAATTAACGATAAGAACTGCAGTGAATATAACATTTGAAAGTTTATCAAATTATTTATAATTATATAAAAACTAATAAAACCAGACTTTATAGCACTTTAACAATGAAACGAAATTACTGTAGAAAATGATTGAAAACTATTTATTAAATATTTATAAATTGCAAATCAGCGCATCATTAATATAAATAATACTTTTGTTAACCTAATTATCGCATACAGTATAAGAATTTGTAAGACAAACAGCAAAACCTTATGTAATAAAAGCATATTTTATTTATAAATTTAGATAAATTCTGAACAGTAAATAAAAGTATATAATACCTAAAGTAATCGTAATATTTAGTAAATAAGGTAATTATTAGACAGCGAAATATATGTTGAAATAGTTGAGAAATACAATTAATTTATGATTTGATTAATGGGTCACATTTGAAGTGATGCACGAAATTGTCTAAAACAAGAAAACCGGTAATAATAGCTCTCAACCCATGAAAAGTTGGAAGTCATAGTCAGTCATAAATAAATAAATGATAATAAAAGGACTAAATATCAAATTTAAAGCTAAGCTACAAATGATTAGCGAACGCATTCTTTACATCGTCGGAGTTTCTTCTCTATTAGGCTCACAAACACCTAAAATAGAAAGAATAGCTTAATTTGGCTTAAAATCAAAATCATTTAAGAGAAGACTCAAAAACCATTTTAATTACTGTAAAACGTGATTCAATTTAATGATTACCTGCTTGTGGAGGAATATTTGGAGGCATGACATTGACATGTGCTATAGATCCCGGATGTACATGTGAAGGTATTTGTTGTGGTATTTGTTGTGGTATATGTGATGACATCATATTATTTTGATCACTAATTACAGGCTGTGGCTGTCCCTGTTGTGGACCCGGTTGTAAACCTATAGCTTTAAAAACAAATAAAATTAAAATAATTATTCAATCAGAACAATGAATTAGTAAAGAAAGTAATAGTAAAATGCAATCAGATATCAATCAAAGCGAAAGTTTATAGACCGCAGCAAAGCCACGACGAAGCGTGAGTATTGATATCCAAAACTGGCAGCAGTGCAATGGAAAAGAGAAATATTTGATAATAAGCTTTTGTGAATACAGTATTAGATTCAATAGAAGCAAAGCGTTGGGCACTTAACAAGTTTGCAAAAAAATTAAAGACTCACTGGTTTGAGATGTAAACTGATTTATTGGTGGCTGATGTGGCACTTGTGACATCGGAGGAGATGGTTGTGCCAATTGTGCCATTGCTGACATTGGTGGCTGTGGGGGTAGCTGTGGGGGTAGTTGTGGGGGGAGTTGTGGTGGAAGTTGTGGTGGAAGCTGTGGTGGAAGCTGTGGGGGGACTGGCGATTGGGACATATGTGGGGGAGGAGTGGGTTGTGCTAATGCTTGAGAGATAGGAGGATGTGCTGCTTGTGGTAAGGGTTGTACTGATGAGGGAATTGTTTGGTTAATTAGTTGAGGCTTTTGTTCATAGAGTTGTTGATTAATAGGATTATGTTGAGGAGTCGGTGCGAATTGTGCCGACTGTGAGAATACTTGCTGTGTGAGCGGTGGACGAGTTTGTGGAACTGGTATTGGCTGTGCTGCTGTCATTGCCTGTTGTGGTACCGGTGGTGGTGGCTGTTGAACCATGGGATGCGTCGGTTGAGCTCCTATTGGCTGATGTAATGGTTGTGGTGGTGGCTGTTGTTGTTGTGGCATTTGCTGCGGTCCTGCAATTGGTGGTCTTTGCCATGAATTATAAGGAATAACGGGTGGTCTCACGGGAGCAGTCGATGGACTTAAATGAGCGTTTCTTTGTGTTTGCCCACCTTGTAATGCGTCCACTTCTGGAGCCGTTTGATTCAAAGTTGTCGAATGCTGTGATCCCTGCTGTGAAGCAAACATTGCGTGCGCCTGTTGTCGAGCCCTAAACTCTGCAGCGCGTAACTGTTCCATATGGAACTGTTGCCTCTCTTGCATCAATTGCTGTCTTTGATATTCGAGCTAAACATGAAATCAGTTTAATAACAGTTTAATAAAATGAATTTAGATTTTGATAAAAAACAAAACATTTACAGTTTCTCTCTCGCGATCCATTATAGCCTCGAGTTCTTCAAAGTGTCTCAGCTTTATCTCAAGCTTTTTCATCTGTGTTTCAACCAATAGCGCCACCAAAGACTTTATTTTTCTTTCTTCTACTGCTGCCAAATGTTTTGCTTTGACAGCAGCTGAGCCGAGAGCAGCCGCCGCTGCAATCGATAATTGAGACTCTTTTACGCCCTTTTCTTTTTCTATTTCTTCTTTTGTGGGTTCAATTTCTGTAGTTTCAGGTATGGTTTGTTTGCCATCAGCTGTAATGCTCTCTTCTTCTCGTGTTATTTGATTATTTTCTTCATTTGATTTCTCGATTTCCATGGGTTCGGCTGATGGAAGAGCTTTTTCAGAAATAGAAACTGACTCGTCTTTGCCCTCTTTGTCAAGAAGCGGCTCTTTTTCAGATTTAGTTTCGTCTTCTTTTTCAGCAGTTCCAGCGATTCCTGTCATAGAGAGACCTATTTTTGGATCTAAGTTTCCGTCAGAAGCGGCCGATTCCACATTCTTAATGTGCGCGTCCATTAAAGCAACCGGTACTTCATCTTTAATTTTAGCGAACTCTTCCATCGCCGCCTTAGCAGCTGATGAAGCGATTCTCGGGTCCACAACAGAAGCCAAGAACGCAACCGTTGACATAATTGGATTTCCAGACTTAGAGAACGGAATCGGCTGATACGCGAGTGGACCCAGTATTCCACCCGAATCTTCAAGATATGGGTCTTCAATGGGTAGTCTCAAAAAGTGTAAAATACATTCGTCTTGAGTACGACTTCCGACGTGTTCGCAAACTTTATTCCAATCGTCTTTATATAACTCAAGACCTTCTAGTAATAGAAGAGTTTCTTGTTCTGTCCATTCGCGAGACAGAGTGGCCGCTGCCTTACTCTTGAAGTAAGCGTTCTTTTTGGCGTATTGGTCCATCTTTAGGCCAAAGTTGTCCTTCAAAGCAGACGCCGCCTGTTTGCTATCTTCACATTTTATATCAACTGAAGCCATCTCTTTAGGGGTTTGAATGTTTAGTAATTGTGAAGCAGCAGATGGAATGCCAGGTCCTGCCTGTTGAGCTCGAGGAGGATTAATTGGCTGAAGACCTGATGGCGTGTCGACCAATACGTGAAAATGACTGGTCGAGGGCGGACCCATCGGTGTTGGTCTTGAATCTGCGTCCACCTGATAGTTAACTAAACCCCATTGCTCTAAAAAGGCGTGAACTCTCATTATAGCGCATACGTCTCCCGCTATGTTTCTTCTGCATGCAGTGACTGTCAAATACTCAGTTGGATTCAGTCTATAGGTATCGATCATGAAATTTCTGTAAGCGATGTAAACTTCAGGGGATTTAGACTTATTTCTACTGTTGAAGAATTCAGGCAAACCTCGCCTCTCAACTGCATGAATGCAGTTATAGTCAAACCACGCGGAATAGCTCGGAATTATTATGTGATTCGCCTGTTCTGTCACATTATCGTCTTGAGAATCATCTTTTAACACTTTTTCGGTTCCATTAAAACGACTCGTGTTCGGAGACACCGGTTGTGACAGAGATTTATTATTATTGTTACCGCTCCTCTCATCTGATAAAAGCTTGTCGTCGTAGTCATTACTGTCCAGATCAGCCATCGCTCCGCCCTTTATCGGCGCCGTTTCATTATCTTTATTACTTCGAGGATTAGTTGTATTTCTCGGAAGATTAACTTCTTGTAAATTAGGTTCAGGTGAGGGGTCGTCCATGTCTTTAGTCAAGTCTTCAGAGTCGTCGTCATTACCTCTGAACAGCTTCTTTTTGCTGCTCGACGCGGGTGCAGGACTTCGAGCGCTTCCTTTTCCGCGTCTCTTCTTGTCTAAAGGCGGAGACGGAGAGCGCCTTCTCTTTCCTTTTGTAGAACTGACAGATTTTCTGTCTCTTTTATCTTCAGAAGCCATCAGTTCTTCTAATGTATACTTTCCTTTCGGGGATTTTCTACGGCCTGTGGAATCGACGTCTACTTCATAGTCTTCTTCATTCATCCATTCGTTATAATCGTCCAAATCTAGAAGCCATCGGGCGTTCACTTCTGAAGGACCTGTTTTGACAATAGGAGAATCGGGTTCTATATCGATATCAATGTTGTTGACCCAGTTGTCATAGCTGTCAGGCGTGTGCCACCAGTGAAGCAAAGCACTTCTGTCTCGTTTAAGCACAACTCGAATCCAATCATCCGATTCATTAGTGGTAGGAATTGGCGGATGAACCAAATGAGTGGCCTCTTCAGGGCCCTCAACGATCTTTCCTTGATGTCTCTTCACTATGTCCTTCAGCTTAAGCACCATTTGTTTGTCCACTTCTGGCGTAATGAACACATTCGGCTCTACAAAGCATTTGTGGTTCACTAAGAACTTCTCGATTCCCATAAACATCTCTACGTTTCTGTCCATACGAGACGGCGACTGAAAGTCGAACCGACGCCATCCCTGGTCTGACTTGAACTTGAAAACTGATTCAAATATCCGACAAAGACCTCCGCCTGACTTGAAGTCCATGAAGCACTTCATCGGCAAACGAGTCAACGGAGGCTTCACTACATTGCGACCGAACGCCTCTTCTTGGAATTGGATCAACTGTATCACCAAATTGGATAAACTCTTGTTTGTCGGCGGATCCGCTTGAATGTACTGAAAGGCAATTAATTTAATTATTAGATAGAGATAGAGATAGACATAGACATAGACATAGAGATAGACAGAGATTGACATAGAGATAGAGATAATGATATAAGTAGAGATAGACATACACTTCAATACTGTCATTAGTATTAACATAAAAGTCAACTTATTTTTAAATAAGTAAATAATAAAAATAAAAAATATCTGTGAAATGTATGCACAGTTATGTATTATATGTATTATTATATGCTATGAAACAAACTTATAGTTCGCCCAAAAATGCCGGTCTCTATAGAGTAGAGTCTCGCGAAACAGCTCTATATATACTCTCATGTAATGAATACTCACTTTTTTGCAGTTCTTTTGAAGCCATTGTCTGACAGTTTCGAATAATTGTATGGTTTCTTGTGATTCAAAGAATTTAGCATTAGGTCCGCCGTCTTTCTTCTTCCAGTGAGTCGAAGCCATTTTGCCTGAATTGTGATGATATGCTTTTGTTCGCTTGTTCTCCATTGGCTTATGGCTTATGCTTATGAGTCTCTATGTATACACTCATACATACACTCATTCAGTATACAGTACTCTAAAAGCTTTTCAATACATTATGTTATTTGAGTTACTTTTCAATACAAACTCTATGCAAACCATAGAATGGCTGACTCTATGCTATACTATAATAGCTGTAACATTACATCAGCGCCACGAGTGGTCACTCTTGCAGTCGTTTGAGTGACGCTTTGTTTTAAAGTTTTTTTTATAATGCCGTCAAATAATTATGTGACACAAAACTCAACCATTTTTAACCCCAACCCATATCTTGTGCTATTTTAACGTTAAGTCCTTTGAAGGGTTGACCCCTTACTCACCTTTTGTGTCACGTAATTAATGGGCAATTACTTATAGAAAAGTAAGAATTTTAAAAATAATGGAATCAACTCTTTTGGTAATTATTTTTCAATTATTTATTAATTAATAATAAATTAAATTATGTTTTGTATGACAAATAGGAACCGACTCTTTATGTGGTGAAAGCGATTGCAATACTAGACAATGACGGGAATAGGATTTTGGCAAAGGTTTCAATCGTTTCAATACTATTATGATATGTACTGACACGTCATTTAAGTGTTTATTAAATTTTTTGTTTATTTAAATTTAATACATATTTTATTGAAATTATTAATGGATTTAATTGTATTCACAGTATTACGACTCAGAGACGTTGCCACTGCCTAAAGATCAAAAGGCATTTGAAAGAAATCTATTTAATAAGACTCACAGAGCGAACGCTGAGATAATAATGTTGGACGGATTCACTTGTGTTTACCGAAGTTCTGTGGATCTCTTCTTCTATGTTATGGGAAGTGCTAATGAGAATGGAGTGAGTCTTTACTGTCTTAACCTTTAGCTATTATTCAATTTATA
>JAUJYT010001533.1:0-11271 GCA_033996565.1 Nanhermannia nana
TTACTCCATCTTTTGACTCTTGGTTATATATGTCTTCTTTCAGAACATCAATAAATGACCATTCAGATTCATTGAAATGGAATGAATTAATCCTTGAGTGTAATTTTACGAATTTCAACACTTGGTTTCTGTAGTGAAACTTATTTAAAAATAAAGGATCAATCAATTTTATAACTTTTAAATTAATATTGATGATCAATAAGAACCAATGATTCATGTTTAGAATAGGTATCAAAACTAATTCGAAATCAAATAGGTTTACTTTTAGTCTTTGATTTCGGAATATAAGTCTTCGTTTATCATTTAAGTTTTCACAAAAACTACAGTCAAATATGAATGTATTTAACTTTGCCATATTTTCTGCATTAATATAATCTTTAAGTGCTGAAAGACTTGCGTCTATTATGTTATTATTTAACATTTTATTTTCTTCTAAAGTTCCGTAATCACTGTCTTTAATCTCAGTCACAATTATATTTGTTTTCACTTTAAATTTAAAGTCTGAAATGACAATATTATTTCTAATATTATAACCAATTACATTATCTTCTGCTAAATGTAGTAAAGTGTTAAATGTCTCAGACACTTTATTTTCTACATGATTGATCGGACTTATATAGAAGTTCTTTTTAAAAAATTGATATTGAAAATTTTTATAAATAAAATTATTTTCTTTGAAAAACAATTCTTTAACTTTAAATGTGTTGTGTTTGGATTTTAAATGATTCACGATGATTTTAGAATCATTGATTAAGTCTACATTAACTGGAGCACATAATAAGCACTTAACAGTTTTAAATTCATAATGTTTGTATACGTGTTGCACATATTCATTCCATGATGAAAATTTAGGTTCACTTAATGGACTTATATAATTCTTATTTCTTGAATACACTGTGGAACATAATTTGCACTGGATATCTAAATAATCTTTAAACTCAGAAATGTTTTCTGTTAGGAATTTTAACTGACTATCTAGGCTATAATTTAGATATTCACTTATTTTCCAGCCATCTTCAGTAAGAATTAAATTGGCTCTATTAAAATTGCGACACACATTAAGAGCATCAGGTTTAATCCAAAATGATTTGTCCGCACATGTTACTTCGTTACATAACTCACATTTATATGTAATTACGTTAATAAAATGACTAAACATGTGTTTAAAACAGGAGGTTTTATCATGATATATACAATAGCAAAAGATACAGACAAACATTTGTTTGTTTCTCCTCTTAATTAACAATTTGTTATTTTTTAATGCTTTCTCATAACATTCTTGATTACTAGAAAATATTTCATTAAATTTATAATTTGGCAAATTTTTGGCACTAAAGGCTTTACAATAACCTTTGGGTATACAAGCATTTATAACAATTTTTGTGTGATCATAACATGTAATATATTCGTAAAGATTATTATGTGCACTCTTTAAAGCTTTAGTAGTGGATGTACCCATACCATAGGCTTTAATTTTAAAATCTTCTTTATAGTAAAGAGTGGAAACGGTAACATAATTAATTTTATCTTTGATAGTTTTATCAAGAGTAATAGGTGTAGTTAGCCTATGTAGATTTCTTTTAAGAAATTGATTCAATTTTTCTGTACCATTTAACTGCATCTTCTATAATAACAAAAATTTTATCAGTTTTCTATCAAAGTTTAATTATGTAAAACAGTTTTGTTAATAAATATATACAATATGTTATTTACTTTATTCTAATTTTAACAGAATCAATTCGGATGCTTTTTCTATACTTAATTTACAATTTACTTCATTTCTCATTATACCTAATTCTAAGTCAGGAATGAAAACAACTCTTTCATTTTTATTGTGTGTTTTTAATATAATAGGCAATGATAAATTTTTCTGTAAAAGCTTTGCTTTAAGTTGACAAAAAAATGACGAATGTTTTATTTTAGAGAATTTAATTAAACTGAGACCCATATATTCGCATAGTTTTTTAGCACAAGAATTTTTAGCTTCACGTTTTGATTTTTCTATTGATCTCACAAATAATTCTCCTGAATTTAAATAAACAGTACATTCGCAAATATATACAATTTCATTTTGTGTAGCATTACTATATTCAACATAATTAGGATACTTCAGTTTATTTTTTTGTGTAAATTCATTCAGTGCTACTGTTGGTTTAATTAGATACGTGTGCATGCTTCTAAAAAAATAAATGAACATAATTACATAAAGATATTTAACATCAATTTAAACATTTAACTCTTATATCTATCGACTGGTTTAATAACTCTACCATATCTAGTTTTAATATTGGGTAAATCAACACGATCTACAACGTCTTGTTGACCGATTGATTCACTTTCTGTCTCATTTCCTAATAGCTCATCAACATTGAAACTACTAGAAATTGGCTTTTTTAACTCATATTCGTAATCGTTAATTAATTTTTCCTCATCATTCATTATCGTCTGATCAGACTCATTATCATAATCATAAATTATAGTTTGGTCACTATCACTATCATCACCCTCATCTCTTTCCTCTGTAATATTTGATTTATTTAAATCTAAAGAGCTCTGATTTAAAACATTGACGTCCTTATTATTTTGATTCAATAAATCATCATTACTTTGGACATTTGATACTGATATATTTGTTCTATTACTCTCAACAAAATCATCAGAAATAATATTCTCTAATGTTTCTGCATGAAATGGTTTAAGACGATTGGCATGTATAATGTCGCGCCTTTTTCTTCGTTTTGGTCCTATTTCTAAAATTTCATAATTGTTCTCTCCGATTTTTCTCAAAATCTCATAGGGTCCAAAATATTCATGCTCAAATTTTTGAATACGCCCCTTTTTTCTTACCGGATAATATACTAGGACCTGATCTCCCACATCATAATTAATATACCTAGAGTTCCAGTCATAATAATCTTTTTGATTAATTTGTGCAGCCTTTAATCTTTCTGCGGCTATTTTTCTCGATTCTATAATATTACCTTTAAGTCTTTCATTAAAGTCAAAATTACAAATTCTATTCAAAGATATATCTGTAGGTGTCATTGGGTTTCGTAAATAAACTAAATAGAATGGTGAAAATCCCGTTGACTGATTAACTGAGCAATTATATGCAAAAGTAGCGTGCGGTAAAATTTTGTTCCAGTTTCTTTGGTTATTACTTAAAAATTGTGATATCATGGTAACAAGGGTATGGTTAAAACGTTCTGTTAACCCGTTCGCTTTTGGATTATAGGCTGACGTTCTAATATGCTTGGTTTCTGTTAATCTAAATAGCTCTTGAGTTAATTCTGCTATAAACTGTTTACCACGATCTGACGTGACAAAGGCTGGGCTCCCATGTCTGCTTATTATGTTTATTTCAAAAAATTCGGCTACAGATTTAGCAGTAGCATCAGTTAGTGCTCCTGTTTCTGCATATCTAGTTGCATAATCCATGCAAACTATTATATTGTTACATTTGGTGTCTTCACAAACTGGTAAAACCCCTAGTATATCTACACCAACATGACGGAAGGGTTGGGTTTCAACTTGAATTGGTTGTAAAGGGGCTTTAGTTTTATAGGGTAACGGCTTCTTTGTCTGACAATCAAGGCAACTAAGACAATATTTATATACGCTTTGAAATAATCTAGGCCAAAAATATCCTTCCCGTATTTTTGCATATGTTTTGGATACCCCCAAGTGGCCTGAGTGTATGTCATTGTGATAGGAAAAAAGGATTTCCCTTCTTAACAGTTTAGGTACTATTAAAATATATTTATCTGAAATTTTTTTATAAAGTATATTGTCTATTATTTCGTATCTTTTATTTAATTTATGTTTTGGGTCTTTGATTTTATTGATTAATTTTTGACAATAAGGGTCTTCGTTTTGTAATATTGGTAAGTCTATTAGATTTATGTTGTAAAGTGTATGTTTTATTTGAGGTAAGTCATTTAAATTTATGTTATAAAGGGTTACTTGGTTTGGATTTTGAACTTCAGGTAGGTACCTCGAAATACAATCGACATTAGAATGTTTTGTTCCACTTTTATAAAATATCTCAAAATCATATTCCATTAAACTTAAGGCCCATCTACAAAGACGACCTGATGGATCTTTTAAAGATAGTAACCAACACAGACTATGATGATCACTAATGACAGAAAATTTTATTCCTAATAAATATTGCCTACATTGTTTAATTCCCCAATAAAGAGCAAGGGCTTCCTTTTCAGTTACTGAATAATTAAGTTCGCTTTTCTTTAAGTGTCTGTTAGCATATAAAATAGGATGTTCTGTCATCAATTTTTTGTGCTAAAATAATACCTATAGAATAATTACAAGCATCGGAGAAAAGTAGTGTTTCTCTCTTTTCATCAAAATGAGCTAAAACCGGACAAGTAATTAAAGCATGTTTAAGATCACAAAATGATTTCTCAGATTTTTCACTCCAATTAAATTCGATATTCTTTTTAGTTAATTCTGTTAACGGTTTAGAAATCTTTGAATAATCTTTAATAAATTTTCTATAATAAGATGTAAGTCCTAAAAAAGATCTCACATCTTTAACTGTCAGAGGTCGTGGGAAATTCTTCACTGCATTGACTTTGTTAGGGTCTGGAGATATACCAGAGTTATTTATGACATGACTTAAGAAAATAATTTCTTTTTTTGAGAAACTACATTTTTTTGGGTTAAGCTTTAGATTTGCTTCTCTTAATCTTTGAAATACTAATTTTATATGATCTAAATGTTCGTTAAATGTTTTTGAAAATATGACAATATCGTCAACATAACATATTGCTATAATCCATAAAAGGTTCGATAATACTGAATCCATTAGTCTTTGAAATGATGCTACACTATTACAGGTACCAAATGGTAAAACTTCAAACTCATGAAGCCCTTGATAAGTTATAAATGCACTTTTTTCTTTATCTTTTTCATCTAATTTAATTTGCCATAATCCGCTAAATAAATCTAATGTTGTAAAGTATGAACAACCCCTTAATGTATTCAAACTATCATCTGTTCTCGGGAGAGGATATCGGTCTAATTTAGTTATTGCATTTAACTTTCTGTAGTCTATGCAGAATCTGTATTCTCCATTCTTTTTTGGCACAAGTACCACCGGGCTAGCCCATGGGGACTTTGATTCTCTTATAATATTATTTTCAAGCATTTCTTTTATTTGATTTTTGATTATAAGCTTTTCTTTAGGTGAGGTTCTATATGGTGGCATATGAATTGGAAAATTCTCGCCTGTATCTATTTTATGTACGATTTTATCTGTTTGTGTTAAATCTGAAAGACTGAATGCAAATAAGTCAGAATTTGAACTTAATAATTCTTCTATTTGATTCCTCTCTTTAATTTCTAATTTGGGTTCTATTTCTATACCGCTTTCATATAAGCGATGAATTAAATCATTTTTCGGTCTATCATCTATTTGGTTATATTTTTCTGCATTTATATTATAAATTGTAGGTTCAATAAAATCATCTGTAGATTCAAGTAATCCTAAAATTGTGTTTTTGTATAATTTAACTAGAATTTTGGTTACATTGGTTACAGGGACCATAGTTGTATTATTTGTAAATGTTAATATACAATTTGGTATAAAAATTCCTTTTAATGCTAGAATTTTGGGTTGAAGAACAGCTTCTTTAACTAATCGATTTGAAGTACAATTAATCCACGTTACCATTTCTGGATTTAATTCAACAGTTTCTGTTGCATATATATCTAAATTCTGGTTATTGCATATTATATAGGGATAATTTTTAGGTAGTTCTGAAATTTTATTATCAAAAACTATGGAAATTTTCGATTTTCTACAGTAATCTAACCCTAATAATGCATTAGATTTAAGATTTTCTAATAAATACAATTTCAGTGGAGTAATTGTATTTTGATACTCAATATTTGTTTCAACGTATTTATTTAATTGTGAAATCGTATTGTTTGCTAAAGTAACTATCGGTCCTATGGTTTTAAAAACTTGTAAACCTAATATTTCAACTAGATTAGGATTAATTATGCTAAAGGATGACCCTGTGTCTACCGCAACTGTACATTGAACATTGCTTAGTTTAACGTCAATATTTACAAGTGTACTATTTACATATTCATCTAAAAGAAATAAAGGGCTTTCTATATTTTCTAACTTCTGACCCTTAGCAGAAGTCATGTTTAGTTTCCCTGATTTTGTTCCTTTTGGATTGTTTGTTGCTGGTTATCTCTATTTGGACAATATCTACTTATATGTCCTGACAAGTTACAAGAATAGCACACAGGTTTATTATCTCTATCACGAGTAGGACGATTTGAATTATCTGATGGGTTGTTATTCATTCTCTTATAATTATTTGACCTGTGGTTAGGATTATTATTTGGTTGACTATTATTAAAATTATTAGGTCTAATAAAATGATTGTTATTTGGATTTTGTCTAAATTGACTTCTATTTGAGATATAGCGGTTTTGTATTTGGTTATTATTCATTTCTAAATTATTGAATTTATTTTGTAAACTATCAATTTTATCATTAATAGATTGCAAAACTCGATTTTGTTTACTATTTTCTTTTTGAAAGCTTATTTCATTAAAATTTGCTGCTTCTATATTTGGACTTAACATTTGATTTAAAATAGTTGATTTCCAACCTGGTCTGCCATTAGCCATTAACATGCTTTCATCATGGGACTGTAAACTTTCCCATAATGTATCTAGTGTTCTAGGTTTTAACGGATAGATTTTCTCAAATAGCGATGGTTTTAAACCTTGAATTACATAGTGTATTTTTTTCAGATTCATCCATAAGGGGATTTAAACGGTCGCAAAGATCTATGATGTCTAAATAGTAATCTACTAGTCTTTCATCAAGTTTCTGTTGTCGATTTTTAAGTTCAGTTTCTATTGCAGTTTTATCTGATGGGTTAAAATATCTTTCCAATTCTTTTCTAGTGTGACCCCAAGTAGTTCTACCTGGTACTATATTACCTGCCTTGTAACATTTAAATGCTTTCCCTTCTAAGAAAGCAGCTAATTTCTGTACACGCTGTTCTTCTGTCCAATTATTACAGTCAGAAATGGCCTCATATCGGTCAAGCCAATTCACTAAGCTCTCTTTTCCGTCACCTTTAAAAATACTCGGATATATTGTGGCAGATGCAGTCATGACTTTTCTTGGGGTATGTGATGGTCTGGGTAAAGTTAATAATGGTGGTGTTTCGAATAAATTACTTGGATTGTTTACTAATGGTGCTATTAAATTAGGAGTACTTGTAATTATATTCTTGCCAAATGGACTAGTAGTTGTTAAATTTAAGAATAATGGGGATGGTGGTAAATTATTTCTGGATATTAATGGATTAGGAGGAATTAAATTTGTTTCACTTAAACCTGCTTGATTTTTAAAAGAATTTTCAAATAAATTATACTCTTCCTCAGGAATAAGTGATATTAAGTTTGGATTAAAGTCATGTTGAATTTTAGATCTTAAATTAATACCTTCTAAATCTGGAACGTAATTATCTATCTCTAATTCTTGTTGACTACCTGAATGAATACTTTCTGTATTGTCGTCCTCTTGGGTTTCTTCACCAAGTCTGTGAACAAAATCTCTTGATGAATTACTCTGAATCCTGTATTGATCAATTTTTGAACCTTTTTTTTGAAAAAAAAAATTTAAATATAACTAATTATAAATTTTAATAGATTAAACCAAAAATAAAATATTTTGTAAACCAACATGTTTATAACACAAAAAATTTACCTTAATTATAATTGAATTATATACCTAAAAATTTCTAATTCTAAAGTAGACTTATTTTACAATGATTAAAATTTATGTACAATATATGTATATTTAGTTTATTATTTACAATATAGAGTTAAATAAGCATTTCCGTGTGTTTTTGTTTTTAACTCTTTTGGTTTATTATTATCAACCCAGATCATTAAATTAAAAGGAATAAATAAATTAACTTCCTTTAATATACGTCTATCTGGGTTAATCCTACTGTCTGTAACTTTTATTGGTGCTATAATCAATATACCTTCATTCTGTTCATTCTCAGTAATTAGATAAGCGTTTCTAGCACTAATTATTTCTAGATTACCACTTCCATTAAAACCAATAGGCAAATTTGGTATTATTGACATTGGTACTTCAATAGAAATATATTGCTTGAAAGAGCTTTTAATAGTATGATATACGACACTAAAGCTGACTACAAAAAACCAGTCTCTTGTATATTCTGACTGAATTTTTGCTCTATGAAAAGATATAACTGTTGATTTTATGTATTTTGTTCTAATTATTAATATTACAAAGATAAAAAACATCATTACAAAGATAACATCTACAATATTATTTAATATTTGAATATCAATTAGTTCTTCGTGTGAAAAAGGAGCCTCTGCTGTCACACGATTAACAACTATATTTGCTGTAATCCCTAACAACCATCTATTTTCTCTAATGATGCTAAGCAATACTATAAAATCAACAAAATACGATAATATTTTGCCAAATATAGCGACAATTGATATCATTGAAAAATTAAAATTACTTGTCTTATGAAAATCATTTAATTGATAAAATGAATTTCTTAAATATTCGTTTGAATGAAACAAATATCTTGTAACACTTGTTAAAAAGGAATTATCTACACTAATTAAAGATTTAAATTCGGTAAGATTAAATTTATTTTTATGCATATACTCTAAATTGTAAGTAAAGTTAATATATGGTACTAAAGAATTTTCGAATAAAAATATGGGTGTATTGACCTTAATAATAGTTTCATTACTATATGAATGAGGGGGACCTTGAATGACAATATCTTTTGCGTTTAAATGACAATTTGTTGGTATTACTACTAGTTCTGCCCATGCCTTAGTTACAAAATTTTGGGGAGTTTTATTTTTACAATATATGTCATAACTGGGTACTACTTCTCTATGTATAACATACGATTCGTCCGTAATTTTTATAGGTATATAATGAACGTTTTGTTCTATTTTGAAATTGCAATATTTCACTATTTCATTTTGTTCCCAGAGCCATAGAGATTTGTCGCATGGATCTACGTCTTTAATTGTACTTGAATCAAAAGTATAGCATAATTGGTGTGTTGCAATTGGTATACAATTAAGACTTATTGGACTAATTTCAGAGATTAAATTTCTCTCATCTTTAGTTACTAACCATAATTTATCTCTATTTAGATTTAATCTTATATAATCAGAGATATTACTTCTTTCTCCATAAAAATAACAATTATTTGTATGACAGGGAATAGGTAATGTCATTGGAGAAATTATATCATAATCAATTGCTTGATTTGTTTTCTTTAAAGGAATGGATAACTTTATAATAGCTTCATTTTCTATTACTGTCATAGATACCAATTTTAATATATAATATCTCTCCCAATTTTTAAAATCTATACCCAAACTATAGATAGGTTTTACTGAATTTTCTACTTCATTTAATATCTCTTTAAGCACTGGCCACGAAATTATATTAGATGGTAAATAACCATTTTTTAATTGAACAATAGTCGCTTCCCAATTAATAAAGCTATTTTCAATAAGTGTGGAATTATAAATAGCTGCAATTGACGATGATAACGCATCTATTATATTATATTGTGATTGTATTGCGTAATGATCTCTAAGATATAAACTTTGGGTTAAATTCCAAAAGTTATCAATCTGTGTGTCAATACTATTCATATGTTCGCTTATTAAGGTCATTGCTTTAGAAAATTGTTTACTTCTCGTATCAAATAGTTCTGACATTCCTACAAAGCTTTGTGCTAAAGTAGCCGTAGTATTCCTTTGAACTGCAACTATTTGAATTAATTTTTCTAAATCTTTTCTTATTCGATTTTCATCAGTAACTGTACCACTCCCAAATAACTCCTTTAAAATTTTACCCACAAAAGGGAGTAAGGCTCTCTTACTTCTTTTAAATTCTGATCTTTCATGTCGAGATATATGTGTGGATTTTATTTCTTGCACAATATTTTTATACAAACTATTTATGGAATTTGCTAAATTTTCCATACTAAGATTAATTTTTGTACACATATCATATATGCTTTGATCAAAAATGTTACTTAATTTTAAAGGAGAAACTGGTTCCTTATCTTTATATTTAGGGTAATTTACATTATCTTTCGGGAATGGATAATGTCTACAAGGTATTTTTTTTGGAATCCATTTAAATGTATTAAAATTTGAATATCTAATTCTTATAATATGGGCCCATTCATGGCTAAAAATTAAGCCTGTTCCTATTCTGTTAAGCTGGAGCCCATGACTGGCAGAGATAACCTTATGTTTATAATCGCGTAAGGTTGTATTATTTACAATTATAAAAGAAAAAAATAAAATATGTAAAATTAAAAAAAGTTCTTTCATTTTAACAATAATTATAAATGGATAACATATATTATTATCAAAATTTTGTCGATTTGTATGTGTCTACAGCAATTTTATATAATAACAATATTTACTACAATATTACCTAAGTTTTTGTCATACAAGTATTTTAAACTAGGCAAACGCACCGTAAAAAAATATAACTATGTTTTAAAATACTTAATTTTCAAGTTAATTTTATTTGCGCACCAACTTAATATGTTAAAAAAATTACATGTATGACTTAATTTATCCAATTAATATTATTAACTTGTACTTTATATGCAATCACGTTTATTTTAACTGAGATAAATGAAATATATATAATTAACAAAAAAATATTTTTTGTTATATATAAAAAAAATGCTTTAACCTGAAAATAAACTGTAAGATTATTTTCGTTTAAAGGTTTACAAATTTTAGCTAACTAGATTTTATTCCTGATGTATAGTAACAAACTTACAAAAACAGAAAATTAATTCAACGTTCAAATTAATTTAATTTAAGCACTATTCTTACCACTTATTTCATAACTACTGTAAGATGCTTAAAGTACTTATATACTTCAATATAATTCCATTAAAAAGACAAAAAATTTTAAACTTTCCTAAACATATAATAGTGATTTTTTTTAATCCTAAAAAATTTAATTGTCCTAAACTCTACTCACGCCACATCCACCAAAAATGTCACATTTATTTTTGTGACACGCGAGATCGACATAGAAATAATTGAAATTAAGCTTATAATTAATATTTTAAGGTGTAATTCAGAGGTGAACTTATTTGACTCGTTGGACCTCAATGTTAGAGTCAATAAGTGGGTGAGACTCAGGCATCGCCTAATAGAGTC
>JAUJYT010001534.1:0-11268 GCA_033996565.1 Nanhermannia nana
TCAATGTTCCGCGGATCAGCTCTGATCCGTAAAACCGAGTTTAGGAAGTATTGCTGTACAGTACAGTATGGGTATAGCTTGTATGCTTATATATAACTTACTGTAAGTTCTATACAGTATAATACGGATATATATATTCACTTGGAGTCAATGAACTCTCGGGATAAAAGGCGTGTATCGTTATTACAAGAGTGAATTCAAGAATATGTTTTGGCAGCTGTGCTGATGCACAGATTGGGTGAGATGGTGTTCATCTTAACCATGTCTTACTATTCCATTAATGGGGTCATTGAATTGAATGCAACACAATAATTAGCAAACCAATGATCTCTCTCACACACACTCTCTCTCTCTCTCACACACACACTCTCTCTCTCTCACACACACACTCTCTCTCTCTCACACACTCTCTCTCTCTCTCTCTCTCTCTCTCTCACACACACACACACCTCACTCTATCTGATTCTGGCTTTTTGTACAGCACTTATTGTTTTAACGTGTATTGTGATAGCAGATCATTTTTCTATTGTATACGATGTAGTTCTTATAACTTAATTGAATGGATTACCTGATTCTCATTATCGACAAGAAGTATCAACTCATTACACTTATTACTATGACTTGTAAGACTAGAATCATATCCTATTATGAAAATAATGAGATAATATTATGTCATATGATTGTTGATTTGCGGTTAACTATCAATTCAAATAGCTGTTCATCCAGTTGTCATTTGAATAAAGCTCAACGACCTCATACATAATAGACTCAAAACATATTCTCATAACTGATTTCTTTTCGTGTTTCTCCCATCGAATCGATTTCATTTCTAACTACTCTTGAAGTCAAATCTTTAGACAAAATAATAGCGTTTTTCTACCGTATTTTCCGTGATATGTTATATAAAATGTTTGTTTTGTAGAATAATACAAAAAATAGTTATATGCAAATGGGCGGCGATTAGTATAAGTACTTATATTTTCTTTATGAGAGACGAACCATAAAATTTATATATATATATAAATTGATTCAAATATAACTTAAAGAAAAAAAGCCAACAATTCATAAAAGTGTTTTTGCCTTTTTTGTTAAATTTTATCTGTAAAAAGTAAAAATAACTGAATAACTATAAGAAATTGTTTTAGTGCGTGTCATATAGTTATAGCGATATGTTTAGTATAATATAATATAAAAAAAATCTAAATCACTTCAGTTCAAAGCTCTGCCCCTCTACTATTCAGGGAGAAAATATATCTTAACAACAATATGAATGTTTACTTTGCAATCGATGTTTTATTCAACGATTTTATATACAACTTCTGATATTGATTAAGGCAGAGATACTTTTTTTAAGGCAATATATCTCTAAAGCAAAGTTTATTTTGATTTTGATGCGATACTAATTTGAAAAGTCACGAACCAAATACAGGAGGTATTTAAGTGCCATTGAAAAGTACTTTTATGGATAGTTTTAAGATTTAACAAATAAAATGTGTTTTCTTTTATCTCATCTCTAAATTGTTTACTATGTTTCTGACTTTAAAAGCGTCACATGAATTACACTCAACTTATTTTTTACTTTTATTTTGGTTAAAGGATATAATTTAAGTTGAAATAAAGTTTGTTTTACACATCAATTAAGAAACTGTGATAAAGTCATTAAATGAGAGGCTGAAAACTTTTTATTGTCCCCTTTTCATGGGTATTATCACTGAATTAATTTTATTTTCATTGAAAGATATTGGAATACAATGCTCTGATTGTTAACTTTGCTTTCTTTCTCAGAATTTAATTGTATAAATTTGAATAAAGGAGTTATTGTAATGGATGGAGATTTTATTTTAATGTTAGAATTAGTTCCACTGCAACGGGAATGTGATAATAGCTTAACATCGCTCAAAGAGAATAAGTTAAAGAGAGCTTATTTTGGATTTAAGACATTTATGCGTTATATAAAAGACTTTTAACATTTCTGACATAATTAAAGTAATAATATGATAAAATTGAATAAAATTTAAATACCTTATGTGCAAGTTTATTGACTTTTTTTACAAATGTATTTTATTTGCAAAACATGTTTCGTTTCGCATAAAATGCAAAATAATAATAATCAATATATGCATCAAAATTACTAAAGTTATCGATTTGCAGTGCACTCACTTTATATGTTGAACATGTTTTGGCACTTAATATTTCATTCTTATATTTATCTATTTTGTAGTATACGTTAATTTGATTCTAAAACACATATTATACAAAGCGAATGACTAAACGAATTACGAAATACGTTTATAAATAGAATAGATATTCTGCGAACGCCTGAATACTAAATTTAGTTTCATTGTTAAATATTTACTACAAGAAGAACTATGTCTTTCGATTATCAGTCTTCCGTAATTTATTTTAAATAATCATATTTTTTATTTATATTTTTAAAACTACTGGCCCTAAAATTTATTTTATTCTTTATCTGTATATCATATTAAATATTCAATTTCGAGTCAATACAATATAAACCCTTAAAGAACATTCTACACTACATATCAAACTCGTATTTGGGTCCCAAATATCGAAATCAAGCAATAATTAAAAACAAGTGAATAATCTATTGTCTTATCTTCTTAGAGGTAATTATTTGAGAATCAGACACATAAGTCCTGTTCAATGTCAAATCTAATTATAAGTGTTTACTTTAAATCTAATTAGATATCCAATTATATGTTTGTAAAATTGCTTAATCATATTAAAGGATACTTTTCTAAAATAAACATCACTTTCCTCATAAAATAAAGTGAATGAAAGAGTGTTTAGACTAAAATGAGTTCATCTTATGTTCACTAAAGTTCATGTAATTTAAATTAGTACTAATATCCTGTGCTTGAAGTAAGATATTAGTGGATTGCACTTTGTATATGTCATTCACTTTTCTGACGAGAGACAGTTTTAAGTAAAATATTTTGCAATGCATGAGCTGTCAGATGCACGCAATTTGTGATGAGGAGAAAAAACATTTTCGAGAGATTTCAGTTCTTTTAACTCTGTTGTTATGGCGATACACAAGTCAAGTGAAATTCGTTCACAAGTTAGGTATCAAAAGGTTGGATAAGTTCTTAACGATCGGATTAGTTATACTGAATTTGGATAATGATGTTCTGCTAGTATTGACTGAGTTAAGGAAAACCTTTTCAAATAAAAGGAAGTGCTATTCAGACATTACTTTTACGTTTCATTGAATTGATGCTCAAGATTACTGTTTTAATATACTGTTAATACATTATATTAGCAAAACTTCAATATGTTATTGCGTAACGTAAGTCGAATATCACTTTTCACTATAAATTCTGAATAAATTGAATTTAGCTTAAAGTCTGATCAAATTATTTTAAGTCTATCTCAATATGATTTTTTTCTAATACTTTCTCTAATGCTTTTGTATACTTTAAGGTACGAATATTTATAATATACTAAAAGTCTGTAGATTGTACTTAGAATTGTATGTCTTAAGGATAAATTTGACATTTTTACATAATATAATACTGTATAATACTAGTGATGTTTGAGTTCCAATTTTCAATTTCAGTTTCAGTTTTAAAATATTTTAGTATCAGTTCTCAAAACTGAACCAACACTATATAATACAATATCTCGTTTGAAGAGATTCTTCATAGTATATTAAATTCTATTCATAGAAATTTAATTCATATAATATATAATTCGATTCAAAATTAGACTGATTTTTGTTAAATGAAAAAAATATGTTTTTAACATATCTCATAGAGACAGTGTATTCAATCTTTAATACTTGTTCATAATTGCAAATTGCTATTAAACGATTGGTAAATAATGAATTCATGTTTCATATGACACCAATTATGCAGTGAATTAATTAAATAAACTTTATTTTACTGTACACTGTCGGTGACAAATAAGCTTTGAGAGCAACGACGATAGAATGCTCGCCAAACTCGAACCTCCATAGAGCTCTTTAAGAAAATCATGAAAATCGAGTGGGAGTCAAAACTCGGTTTCCTGAGTCAATATTTTTTAAGAAAAGTAATTTGAGCTAAAATTTTTAACACATTATTTTCGACAATAAATAAATAAAAACAAAGGTATATATTTTCAATTTCTCAAAATTTTTAAGGGAGTCCCCCCATGGCTTGCACTGGCTTGTTCTCAATCATTAGTCAACATATTTTATTGCTAACAAAAGATTTGATTTTCATTTATTAAATTAATTTAAATATATATATCAATTGTCCGTTAGATATAATGATATACACAGTTAAGTATATATGAGCTCAACTTGAGTTACAGTATCGCTTCTTTCGCTTTGATGACTTGTGTAGTATTTTTGAGTGTTGAAAGAGCCAGAATTTAATAGATTTACGGCTTCCTTTGAAATGAGAGTGTTGGCGGTTAATACGTTTTCTTATAATCCATTTTCACATAGGTCTCAGATAGAAATAAGTAACATCTCTCTTCTTATGATATAACTTATGGGAACTTACATTTAGAAGTTTATGTGCAGTTCAAGAAAATTGTTTGTTTTAGTGGAAACGCTGTCTCACATCAAACGAAAAATAATGTGTGGATTTCAAAATATGAACTCAATAGGATTTGATTTGCTTCACAGATTTTTCTATACTTCTATAACTTATTAATCAATGTTTTTATTTCTGATAACAGACCTTTACTTTTTGAGATTAAAATCAGAAAAAATCGTATTTATGATTACTAATTATGACTAACAATTAGTTAATAAACTGCATTATCGTTAAGCTTTATAGAATACAAACTAATAATTATCAAATTTAATTATTAAAGCCATGACCTTTGCATCGAATTAATTTTGTGCTCATTTTCATGCGATTACAAATAATTTAATATTTTGTTTAAACAAAGTTTTCCGTAATCTTTAGTATAAGTTAATTATTTTCCTATTGATTTTTTGAATAATCTTCAATATTCTGTGAGGCCATTAAACATAATTTAAATTCCAAATCGAAAAGATATTGAAAATTTGTTTTGATTGAGTAAATATTAAACTTTAAATAACGTAATTTTCAATTTAATCAAATACTGGTTTTCTAATTATTGAATAATTAAAGGAAAGCCAAAGATCGAAATACTTAGCGATCAAGTTTTATAATTAAGTATTAATTAATTATAAATTATTGTTGTTTAAAATAAATATATTAGGGGCAAATACCGTGATATAGGTCAAAGGTCAAACCTAGATCAGCACTTGGGATCCACCCCTACTTAGTGATGGTTTCGCTTGTATTTCAATTTCGATTTTTCGAATATATTTCATTTCAATTGTATTTTGATTTCAATTTTGAAATATTTTTCGAGGTGTAAATTGAGTTCTACTGCATAATAATTATTACAGTATTTAAGAAAGATTTCTGATTTCAATAGGTTTTAATTATTTAAACACAATATTTAGCATATTTTTAAAATTTTACAAATATCCTATACTGTCTTCAGTCGCTCCAAATTAGACATTTTTTGCCTAAAACACTGAAAGTTTGAAACAAAGGTGTTTGTAAGGGGTGGTACTTTTGCATACAATACTACTTCATTTTAAGACTTTTGTTTCAAAATAATAACTTTTTATTGGTTTTAAAGGTAAACAATTTCATATGTTGTCACAGTTGCCACTTGACACTCAGGTCAATTATCAGGTCACTCAGTTTGTTTATGTTTATGGAAAACAATGTGTACTATACTGGAGCGACTGACAACAGTATAGTGTATTTTAATTAAAAACTGCATAATACTGACCATATTTAGACGTAATGCCATTTTGATAATGTCCTAAAACCATAGAGAATAAACTTCATAATACCCAATAAGGCCATAATATAAATAAAACATTTTGTAAGTCCCTATTTTTTCACTAATTTCCGGTTATAGTCATTGTATTATATGGTCGAAAAAGTTCTCAGTTATAATTGATATATCGCTTCTCCTTTAAAAGTAAATTCATTCAGAAATGCTATAATTACAATCACAACTTCATAGTTAAAATTAAATTTCTAAGAATTTTTTTTGCAAGTATTGTTATCCTAATGAAAACTTTTAATTTTTGTATATATTAATGCCTTAAACGTATTTATTGTGTATATTTAATATTATTCTGTTTGCTAATAATAATTGAGGAATTGGATTATATAAATGGATATAAATGTGAATAATATTAAGGTTCAAAATGACATATAAATCCTCTAATGCTTATTTCAAAAAGATATCATAAATGCTTATAAATGAATGCATATTATGTGAGTTAGTTATCACTTTATCCTTACTGTTAAGTTATATTAATCTTTAAGATTAGTGGAACAGCGAAAAGATTAGAAAAGATAGAATTGTAAGTAATGATTGGGTTGTCATTTCATGTGACACTCAAAGAAACGAATTGCTGTTCCACTTGTATGAATAATAATGATATGATCCTAACTGAGAGTATTAAATAGTTTTATTTGAATCTATTATTCATTTTAGTTTCATTTTTTCCAAGTTTCTCAATTGAATTAGAATTCTGTATACTTTTAAAAATGAACATTTTATTTATTCAAATAAGATTCTAGATATTGATATATACTTTATATATGAAATCCTGAAATTTTTTTAATAAAACAACTCATTCTCTATTGTGTCTCAAAACTCAAGAATTTTGAGTGAAATTCAATACTTTAATATGCATTTAAGAAAATATTTAATTCTCTTATTTCTTAAAAATTGATATTTATTTTAAAATTTTATTCAAATGATAAAAGTTATGTATTTCTTTGAGCACACATTCAATTATTCTAAATATTTTCTTTAAAAATAATTTTATTAAAATACTTTTCATTTTGTTCTACTGCAGAAGTGTGAGAACCTTTTCTAGAAATGACCAAATTGGTAATGAGTGGCGATTTTTTAAGCAGACCTGTTTGGGGAACAAATTAATTATTATTTATTTTCCATAACAAAAAATTGAGATTTTTACAAGAAATTGGATAAAAATTTTCAATAAGCATAATTAAATTTTATATGTGTAATGATATTAGCATTAGGTTAGGTATTTTGTCCCCATTAAATTTTGTATAACATAATATACTGTATAATGCAATTGTATAGTAGAAGAAATGGTATTTTTCCATCTTTAGTCAAAATCAATCAAAATTATACAGAGAATACTGATTCAAATCTTAGTTATGGATCGTCTTTAATACTTTATGAATATGTATTACTAACACATATTATTTTTATAAAAATTTATGAATCGAGGCATGTTTTAAGTGGTTTTTAACTTGTTTTTAAATATTACTTTTCTTGGAGAGCAATTTTTGTTGATAAGACACATGCTGTCAGAGCCCTTACTATAACAATTACTCATTTAATACTTATGATCACTCATAATATCAAATTCTATTTTTAAATAAGCATTTAATAAAGTTATTAACTTATTTACTTTTAAAAAGAGGGCAATAATTAATAGAGTCAGATGTTTTATATGTCGGCAAATCAATTGCAATTCCTAGTCATAAGTGTGTTATTTATCTCAATTCAATGATTATTTCAATTTATTTTGAAACAAAAACTCTTTTTTGAATAAAAGCTATTGAATTACTAAAAATTATAGTAATTTAAAGACTAAAATACAATTTTATATATATATATAGTTAGCAGAAATGAGAACTATTTCCTTCAAATAGAAAAATATAATTGATATTTGCATAGAAGATAAAAAATAGGCTCAGAAAGAGGTTTATTTCAAACCGGATTTATTACAATAGAATCGGTTAAAACTTAGGAGACTTTCAGTACTTTTACTGTACAGAACCCAGTGTATAGCAAAAACAGTTATTTAGGTTTTACTAGATTTCAAATGAAAGGAAAAAATATATTTATTTAAAATCCATACCTGTATTTCTCAACTTATATTATGTCTGTCTCTTAACCCATAGATACCCACCGACCCACACACACACACACATTGATCAAGATTTTTAGTAACTATGAATGTGTGTTGTTTTTATTTATTGAGAATCATAAGAATCATGAGAATCATATCTCTTTACAGAACAAATTCAATAACAAAAGAGTTGATTTGAAACCATTCAATTTGCAATAATATTGTATTTGCTAAGAAAAACTTAGAATACTATCTAAGAGAAAATTAGGGCTCAAATAACATATAATAACATTCTAATAATGGTTTTATAAATAAAAAATACAATGAAATGAAAATTGATCGGTAGAGTGAAATGTATTCATTCATTATTAAAGGAATAAAAATCCCAATCATTATAAGAAACGTTATAAATGTTGTGCAAAAGTTTTTGTTGATTATATTCATGTTTATTATATCTGAAGTAGTATTTTCTTCTATTTGTAGTCATAACAACATATAAGGAAAATATTATTAAAGATTTCTTTACAATTTGTGTTTTTTACTTTCAATCCTTTTCAACAACTTATTGAAGTAATTCAAAGAATATTTGTCTCGGGCTTTATGTACTGTACAGTACAGGGTCGGGAATAATGATATTCCCCCACTCTAGAGCAGAAACTATAATAGATAGAGCGAAACCAACTTCATATTTGGATTCTACGCCAAAAAATAGATTTAATTTAATTTTTAAAAAATTTGATGTGCATTGGGTAACGTCAATATTCGACGAAAACTAAAATTTCGAAATAATCTATTCTAAGATATTACTTTAATATTGCGACATAGAAAAGCAATTTCCTCATAAAAGGGTAAGTGCTTCACTGTTTGACTATCTTCACAATTCTTTATCATTCATATGAAGAGAGAAAGTTGCTTATTATTTGTTAATTAATCACCAAACAGAATAACAACTTTTATTTTAATGATTTATAACTAAATTAAAATTTTTCGTTTTCATCGAATATGACGTTTGAAAAAATGAAATTTAATGTATTATTTGTCGTAGAATCAAAATATGAAGTCGGTTTTGCCCTATCGATTATAGTTTCTGCTCTAGAGTGGGGGGGTATCATTATTTGCAACCCTGTATATTTAATTGGATTGTATTTAATTCAATACTAACTTAGTAATTCTGAAAACACCAGAAGTCAATAACTTCTTATTCATAAATTAGATAACATGATAGAGAGACAGATAAAACATACAAACATTTGATATTTAGTTCACTCCAAATAATAAAACTAATGAAAAACTATTTCGTTTATTAATTTAGCATTTTTTCCATTTATCTAAATGAGCATTAAATATATATATAACTTATTCATTCGTTTATAAAGGAAATGCAGTTCAAGCAGAATATATTTTCATATTGTTTCATAACTTCTGCTTTTTCTTTATTCTTGTTTTTATTCATTTTATTCATTTTATTCTCTGATTTGCAGTAAATTACTTTTCAAATGATAGACATATAAAGCTCACACATGAAGTCTCCAACAGTTGAAATTTTATTCATATGAAGTCAGTTAAGGTTTATTCAATGGTGTTTTGTAAGGAATATATATTTATTGAGTTCATATCATTATGAATATGATTTAGAAATATTATTGAATTGCAATCAATCATATGAATTGTTTCCAATCCATTGTTTGGTTTTCTTATTTTCTACATATGTATAAAAAAGAGAAAAAGCAAATAAGACATTACATTAAGATTATGTAGAAATGACCACAATTTGTTTTATTGATATAGATTTCTCAACACCACTGCAAACACTGTTTGTTT
Organism: Nanhermannia nana; assembly: GCA_033996565.1. Lineage (NCBI taxonomy): Eukaryota > Metazoa > Arthropoda > Arachnida > Sarcoptiformes > Nanhermanniidae > Nanhermannia > Nanhermannia nana. The sequence goes on from JAUJYT010001534.1 coordinate 9,731, forward strand.
TTTATTTGTTTTATCAAAACTTAATATAATTAAGATTAAGATATAATTTCATCAAAAATAGTGTAAAAACATTAAAATTGGCTTAATTTTGTTGCATTGCTTAATAATAAAATTGTCAAATAAATTGTTAAATTTTCTTAAAATAAATAAAATTAAAAGAATTACATCTATTTTTTGGAAAAATAAAAACGTTTTCATCATCCAACTCTCTAATGAGAGGAGATCTCACTGAAACCCATGTTGAAAACCAGTGAGATTTTTGAGGGATAACCCCGTGTCGGCGTATGGGTGAACGCGTAGGGCCATAGATTGTTATAAAAAATGAATATGTGTCCAACATATTGCAGAAAAACAGCACGCACCTGAGGTTTGAACTCACGACCCTTCGATCATGAGTCGAAGCCATAGCGCATTACACCCGTCTCCCCCTGATGGTAAAGTACAATTTGATACCTCCTCGCGTACATATTAGTACGCGTACTACAAATTGGGTACAACTGTTATCAATAACAGCGACAACTGTTTTGCTTATATCTTAGTGAAAGATCAAGAACTCGGTGACTTAGTTATAATTTATGTATAGATTATAAATCAAAACCAATTTAAAATTCAAAATATATTTCCTTAACTTAAAGACTTTTAGTTTATTCAATGAATTGATTCACAAACTTAGGTTTCCTTCACTGGTTTCAGTGGAAGACATTTGTTCATCTAATATGAGTAAAACAGTACCAGCGCTGAAAAACAGTACCAGTGCTCAAATTTTGTCTACTTTTTCAGTCAACAACTACTTCTTTAAAAATTTAAATTGAAATTTTTTTGTTCAGTAACCAATGGTTACTCAACCTTAATATAATATTTTGTAGTGTAGAATATTTTATACGCTTTTCTTTATTTAGTTCTATGTTTAGGACAAATGGAAAATCAGTTTCATTTTGTAAGAATATAATAAATATTTAACTTAAAATAATTCATATTTATATTAACAAAAAAGTTGATCTCAAATAACTATTAAACAATTTAAAATTCTTTACTAAAAATATTCATTCTATAAGAGATATAAATCAATGAAATGCTATTATTCACAAAAATACTTCTGTATAATAATACTTCACCGAAAATCAAACACACATTTATCATGAGATATATAATGAGACTAAAGTGAACCTAAACCTAAAGTTAACTGAAATGATTGTAAGCGACAGATTTATTGTCTCATTTTGATTAGTGGTCATAAACACAGAATATAATATCTGTACTCAACTATTTTTTAATAAAGAATACCTATTGTGTTGTTGTCAAAGACAAATTTTGTCTTTGAGAGAATATTTCAGAATATTTATTCATTTGGAAGAAAATTATGAGTTTGTGAAATGATTATTATTTTCATAGAAATAAGAAAAGCAGTCATTGGTTTCGAATCATTTGCTTTTAACATAATTTTAAATGACATTTGTTTTAAGAAATTTTATAGTCTCCAGATTTGATCTTATATATCAACATATTCTTACTGTTGGTTTACTTTTGATATTAAATCT
>JAUJYT010001535.1:0-11267 GCA_033996565.1 Nanhermannia nana
TTTTTTGCTATATATTTGTTGGACTATATATTTGATCTAAGAGGATATGCTTTGGGATAGCATTCATTTAATTGATTACCATTCTTATTAAATTGTATTAACAAAGTTTGTAATAATTGACTACATTTCTGTTATTGATTCAATTCTTTTTTGTTACTTGAGAGCTATATTTATTGCAATTATTTCAATAATAACCGATTATATATCGTGATAATCGGCTTTTAACTAAAATATTTGTTTTATTAAATATTACACTTGATATCATATTTTCTCATTGACCTCAAGTCTGGGATCTTTTGATACTTAGCCTCGGGATAGCATTAAATTTAATTAGAGTCTCAAAAATTTCTAAATCGTGGAAAAGCTGTTTTTTGCTCCAATCTTTATAAAGATTATATACTTTAATATGGTTTGAGCTCGAAAGCAATAATAATATGCTATTATATGCATATATCTTAATAGTCGAATATAATTGGAAAGCAATTACTCAAATGATTATTATTTATAATTATTATTTCGTTTAGAGGACTATTGACCGCGATTTAAAGTGTTTTATTTCTGTTGTATTTGCTATTATTAGCGAAATCACACCATTAACTAAAAATAAAATGCTGTTTAAAATTTTCGCATAAATTAGATTGAATTTAAAATATTTGACAATTAAATACAATATATGTATCGTATATTATTGTAATTTCTCTGTAATTATTAAAAATGATTAAATACAAGTATAGATGGTTTTGATAATAATTGAATATTTAAAAGTTCTTTAGACTTAACTTTTGCTTTAATTAATTGTTTGCTAATTAAGTATCTGAACATTCTTTAAGTTTGAGTTATTAATCATAAATAGAATCTTTAGTTATAATTTAAATAATAAGTGTTTAACTTAATCTCAGAACTATTCTCTCTTTTATTTCTAAGAGAAATTTTTTTCAAAGAATAAATTAGTTTTAATGAACTTGAATACTGATTTAGATAAAAAGCTTAATGATAGTGAAGTGATAATTGTGGGCAAAGTTATCATATTCTTATTCTAATATTCTCATATCTAATATTTAAACAAACTTTTATAAGTGTTGTTCTAAATAATTGCCTAAATGTGAGAGCATTTCATTGGCCCTAAGCTTGCATTAAGAATAGGTTTGTTTGACCCCATTGGCATCGGCTGCCATTTAAGTTATATCTGCCCTCAATATCATCCGTTTTACTTTTATTATATTAAACACCATTAAACCCATCTTTCAATCAATAATTAGTATTCGTTTGTATTGACTGAGAAAACGTTGTTCTCGTCGTTTCCCCGCATTTGATTCGGGAATGTCGTAATCACTCAAATATACGATTCTCCTGAAGAATGTTTTTCAAAAAATGATTGAACCAATTTTCATGAGTTCAGTTCAACTTAATTCTAATTATTGAACATATTATATAATTGACTTCACTTTATAATTAAGATATACTGTTAGTACATCTCAAACTCGATATGTTTTTGAGAATTAAATTTATTATTTGTAACTCAAAAAATATTTAGATTTCTTTTTTATCAGAAAATATAGCGACGGACATAAAAATCCGCAAAAGTTTCAAATTGTGAATTAGTTTTTTGGGACTAATTTGTTGCCTCACTTATAATATATCGATTGAAAACGTATTAATCGATCTTTAAAATAATAAACACATAAAACCTGAAATATCAACATATGGTTAGTTACAGCACGTCTTCATTTTCTCTTAACTCATAAAACATGAAATTGAAAAACATGTCATTTATTTGATGAAATCTGGATTAATAAAAATTATTTATGTATAACATATCTGTAAATTATTCTTTATCCCACTTTTTTATAATAAAAAATTTTAGGACATGAAAAATGCTTTGAAATGATACATAATGTTCATACTGTATGATACAGTACATACATAACATTCATAACATTTAAGCAAAACTTTACATTTGATTTCTACTTTTGAATTCTCTCAATTGTTTGTTATGAAATCATAATACAGTACATACCGTATAATAACTGATTATTTTGTTGCTCAATAATTAAATAGTCCATTATTGGAAATTAAATTTTAATTAAAATATTGAGTGAAGTAATTCATAAATTTATTGTTTCATTTGGTTTTCTCGTAAGATTTAAGGCAAAACATAATAATTTTACTCTTCATTAGTTAATACAATTTATTCTAAAGTTCATTAGTTTTGTTTGATTGAGATTTAATTGTTATGATAGAATTTAAATCTGGTTTTTGATAATCTCTTACAATGTATTATTTAAATATAATTGAGGAAACAGTAATTATAGTTTTATAGTTATAGTCAATCATTTCGTTATGAAGTAATGACGCAATTGAAAGATATGATTATACCTTTATTTATATAATTAACTCTTTAACTCTATGTTCTGATAGTCTTATATCTGGACTGTTAAGAAGAACTTTTAAATTGCTGTTAAAGATTTTATTATATAATCTTATAGTCTTATCATCTTTTTTTTGTTTACTTTTTGCTCTTTATTTTCATTTAATTTTAATTATATTTTTATCTCATTTATACAGCTATTAAAAAATGTTCTGATAATGAATTCAAGTGTCAAAATGGCAAATGTTTGCCACACAAGTGGGTTTGCGATAACGAAGACGACTGTGGAGACCGATCTGATGAAGCGAATTGCTGTATGTATTCATACTTTGCATCAAATATAAGGTTAAAGAGCGGTACACATTCGAGAGTATAACCATTAGCTTTAATAGTATTACATCCGGAGCTTTAGTATTACATTTTTACTTATGTTAAATATTTGTTTTTCAATAGTTATCAGTTGTTTGATATTTAAAAAGAAAGTTCTTGAAATTGCTGTTTTAGTTTCTAAGTTCTAATTCTTTTTCTTTACAAAACTAAAAAAATGTTTTACTGAATTTTAATTTAAGTATAAGATGATTGTTGTTTTGGTAAGAGTTAGAAGTAAGCAATCGGACACTTGTACTATCAAATGATGCTTTGCTCAACTTATTCTTCAATTCTGTCTCATTATAGCCTTTTCTTCATTTAGAAACTTGTACTATAAATAAAATGTTAATTATATTAAATATAAAATAAATCTTTTTAGCTCTCCTTTACTCCAAAACTTATATGTTTTATAATATTGTATAATGAGATGCTGCCTATAAATACTTTATATTATTCATATATATGAACATATTATTAATAAATGGAGAGAATAGTAATCATTAATATTATTGGTCAGTAATGAACTCAAAATAATGATTTTTAAAAACTTTTTACAACAATAGCAAACCACACGTGCGCTGAGAATCATTTCAAGTGCGCCGCCAGTAGTAATTGCATCCCAAATGAATGGTTATGTGATGATCAAAATGACTGTTCCGACGGATCTGATGAATATTTGGAACACTGCAGTACGAAAATAGCAATTTTGATCTCAATTTTATTTAATAGTTAATCATTTCATTCAGAAACTACATTAGTCTCCTGTCGTCAAAACGAGTTTACGTGCGATAATGGAAAATGTTTAGTCAGTCGATGGGTTTGCGACGGGGAAAATGACTGCGGGGACGGCTCTGACGAATCAAGTCATATATGCGGTGATTATATTTTTTAAAATAGTTTTGTTTCTAATGATAGAAAATTTGTGTGAATTAATTAATTAATATAATAATTTGAATGAGCAGCCAATCAAACGTGTTCTTCTGATATGTTCACCTGTAAATCGGGAAAATGTATTCCCGAGCGCTGGAGATGTGATCGAGACCGAGACTGTCATGACGGCGATGATGAAGAAGGTTGTGATACAGACAAAAAAGATATCGAATCTCTGTGCGGTCCGCGAGAGTTCATGTGCGAGAACGGGCACGAGTGCATTAACATGCACTGGCGGTGCGACCATTCGGGCGATTGTACTGATAATTCAGACGAAAAGAATTGCAATTATACGTGCCGTGTAGACCAGTTTCAATGCAAGAACGGTCAGTGCATTCCTGACTCTATGAAATGCAATGGAGAAAGAGAATGCTCTGACGGTTCTGACGAAGATTTATGTCCCTCAAAGACCACTAATTCGGTGAGATTTAAAATTCAATTATGATTTATGTTCTCCTAAATAAAGTAAATCTGTCAACAATGCTATAAATCTATTAATTTGTTTGTGTATCGAAATAGTCTGTTTCCAACTCAACACTATGTACGGCAACTCAGCATCAATGCCAACATTCCTCTCCTACTAAATGTATAGAACTGTCGCGTTTATGCGATGGAGTCAATGATTGTGACGACTGGTCAGACGAACCGCACAATTGCTCTGTTAATGAATGTGAAGGCAATCATCACTGCTCACAGATATGTGTCGACGATCTCTCTGGCTATCATTGCGAGTGTAAGAAAGGATTCAGTTTGGCTGAAGATAAGAAAACTTGTGATGATATCGATGAGTATGAATATGTTTATTCATAATTTACTTTTTTAGAAAAAATTAATTTTAATTTATTTTTATAAGCAATGAATTTTTATTATTATATAAATTACAAAATTATATATTTGTTTCAGATGTGCTCAAACTTATGGGTTATGTTCGGGCCATATCTGTCTTAACCTCAAGGGTCACTTCAAGTGTGAGTGTTTTGATGGTTATGAGGTTAAAGATCATCATTTCTGTAAAGCTAAAGGCGAAGAGAAGCCATTACTTATGTTTGCGAATAGACACGACATAAGAACTCTTGACATCTCTCAAAAGGAGAAGCATCAACACTATAACTCACTCTATTCTCGGTTACGATCCACTATTGCTGTTGATTATAGTCTTACAGACAATTATTTAATATGGAGTGACGTCGCAAATGAAAAACTATTTATAGCAGCATTTGATTCGAGACATAAAACCTATAATGGAGTGCAAGAACCACAAGAGTTGATACATAACAGAGGAATCGTTGATGCGCTGGCAGTCGATTGGATTCATAGACTTGTTTATTGGACCGACACTTCTAAAGATAGCATAGAAGTGGCAAACATTACACGCCCTGAATCCCGAACTGTACTCATTAGTGACAGACTTGAAGAGCCGCGCGGTATAGCCATTAATGTGTTGGAGTCTTGGATTGTTTGGACTGATTGGGGATCAGATCCTAAAATTGAGCGAAGTCTTCAAGACGGCAGTGAAAGACAAATATTAGTGAAAAACGATATTCTTTGGCCGAATGGTATTACTATTGATTTTATTACTAAAAGAATCTTTTGGTTGGACGCAAAGCTCAATACAATGAGTTCTATTGATTACGACGGAAAAAATCGAAAGCTTATCCTTCATTCGACTGATTATATTAGACATCCGTTTTCATTGGATATATTCGAAGACACAGTCTATTGGACTGATTGGGAATTGGAGTCAGTTTTGTCTACCAATAAATTTGGTGAGAATTAACTCCTCAATTGAAATGAGATTAATATTAAATTAATACAAATTATATGTTATTTAAATTAAAGGTAATGAAGTCAATAAAATTGATTCATTAGTCGGCGGAGTATTTTCTGTGATGGATATCCGTGTTGTCCACTCTTATAAAAGGCCAAACACTACAAATCGATGTAATAACCATCTCTGTTCACACCTTTGTCTGCCAATTAGTGAGCACTCATATCGTTGTGCATGTCCGCCATCAATGGTACTCAAAAATAACATCACATGTGAATCAAATCATTCATCATTTGCAACGCAATCGAACAAATTTATCACTAATATAACCACTACTTCATCATCAATACCATCATTAGTGTCATCGCCAACATCTTCTACTAAATCTATAGAAGAAATAACTGAATCATTAGAAGAGATTGAATTAAATAAATCTCACAATAGAAATAAAACTCTTAAAAACTTGAATAGTAGTAATGATTATTCAATTAGTGATGAGTCCAAAGGGAAATTAGCGGTTATTATAACTGTTTTATTGTTAACCATTTCATTAATTATTGGAACACTCACTCTATTTATTTATCGCAAATATCAAAGGTATTTATGATTACATCACTTTTAGTCATATATTTGTCATATATTTGTCAATTTGAATCCTATCTATTGATCTATTGAATGGTTAATGAGTTCATAATAATGAATAAAAACTATCTAAAGCCATTATTTGCGCTCATTATTAAAAATTAGTGTTCCATTTCCATTCTATTCCATTCCATACACCACCAAAACACCATAATTTTAATATTAGTTTACTGTTTATATAAAGTAAAAACGAGACCAAATTTCTTATTGGAATAATTTATTAAATTATTACTAAGAATATAAAATTGATTTCATTTGTGCATTAATAGTAAAGAATGCTTCACAACAACAAATCATAAAAAGAAGAAAAACAGAGACAGAACCCAAACCCACAAACAAACAATGGTCTCCTGGAATACTACTATCACTCCTTTAAATTCTGTGTAAATCCCATTTAATTAAACCAATTCTATAATATTCGTCTCAGTCCACATCAAATAACAGATCATAAACATTCAGTTAAAATAATAGTTTTGTTTGTCTGTCCTTTAAAATAATTTTATTATTTTTAGTGATGACTTAATTTGTCTTCAATTACTCTTTCTCTCAATTTTATGATTTGACTGCAACCTATTTTCATGGAAATGGAAACAAATTTTTAATAATTAATTCATAATTGAAACCCACTTAAGAAAACTTAATTGAATTTTTCTAATTCTGCTTTGATTTGATTTTAGACGAAACATAACATCAATGAATTTTGATAATCCGGTTTACCGTAAAACAACTGAAGAACAGTTTGTATTAGAGAAAAGCGATGACTCTATATCTTCATACCCATCAAGTTTGGAACCGCTTACAAGTCCGGGAACTAATGAATTTGTTTGAACGCTAGGATATAAAAATATTTGAAATTAATTTATCTCTATTTTAAAGTAGGTTTTAATTACTTTATTTCTTTAGATCGAAAATTTTCTTTTTATAATTTTAATTAATATTTTTATGTAAATATTAGAATTTAAATTAATTAAAGAAAGTAATGGAACAAATTTAATGCACAGGCGTAACAAATGTATTGCTTTCTATTTGACGCTATTTGAAAGTTTGTAAATATTTTCAGACTCATTATTATTTGGATTCAAAAGTTTGTTTGAACTATAAAACTAAAGTATTTGTTTTTGATTTAATTGTTAATTGTATTGAAAGTATTTTTTAGATCGAAGCTAATTGTGTAAAGACTTGTAAAATCATTTTTAGAATTTCTATCCATTAATATAACATACAATACATTAAATATTATTTGACATGTTCTCATCTTTTGAGATAAAGCATTCTTAAACACATCTCTTGTACTGTTAAAAATTTTGTCATTTACTGAAAATTGTTTTGCATTTCACTGTTTTATGACGACTACTGTAATCAGAACTTTCGCTAATTATTAATGCTTTTCATCTGTAAACTCTATTTTTTGCATTATTGTAATTAAATCATTCAAATTAATAGAAAGTTATTATTTCTCATTTAGTAGATAATGATTAACAGTTATTTTCAATAAACAGTATATAATGTATAATAAACTAATAATAAGTTAATTTAAAACTGCAGTCAACTCTTGCTTTTTATATGAATTTTTTCTAACAGTCATAGAAAACAAATATACTGTAAGTATCACTTAAGCTCTCGTAATAGGGCCCCGACAACAGCCCAGTGGGTTAAGGATTGGCTCTCAACTCGATGGGCTCTGGGTTCGAGTCTCGTTCGGACAAACTTTATCGAGATTGTGCATCATTGCCAATAAATTATGGCAATTAATTAATTGTTTAAGAAATTGAAAATTAAATTTATTAATATATGAGAACTAACATTCAGACATATTATGATAACGATTATTGATAATAACAAAACTAAATGATGAAAGAAATGTTACAAAACATGTTTTTTAAACTTTGCATTACTTCAAGTTTTCATATTAATAGTCAAATCATTTAGATTTAGAAAACAATTTTTCAGAAAACCATTGAATTTAATGCTATATTTGAGTAATGAATAAAAAAATTCAATAAATTGAATGCAAATTTGAAATTTATTTTTAAACCCTTTTTCTCTTAAAATTTGCACATCTTTTCCTGAAAGACAGCACTATTTTCATTCAGAACTATACTGTAGAGCAGAGGTTCTCAACCTGGGGGTCGCTGAAGGTTTTGATACATAAACTGAGTTTTTAAAAATTGAAATTTTGCTAAAAATATGAAATTTTTCAATTTAATGAAATATTCACTTTCATGAACAAGTAAACCAAGTCTTTGTAATACAATCTTCACTTCAATTTTATGAAACAGAAATGGATTCTGTGAAAAAATCAAAATTATAACGATTTTTTCTGCTCTAACAACAATTAAAACTAAACAATGATCAAGAATATCAGCTGAGAATGATCTCAGACTAGCTCTCACGAGAATAAATCCAAGAATACAGGGTCTAACACTTGCTTTTGCAAGGGGGGTACAGCAAAATCTGTAAGGTATAGAAATTTTGTATAATTTTTATTAAATTCTACATAAAAAATGGAATTGATATGAGCTAGTTGAATATTCGATGTGTCAACTGTTTGCTTATAGCACAGCCTTAAGTTGTCTATCATATTAGAGTAAACGTTGTTTAAACGCAACGATGCCGTTTTGCTGAGCCGATTGGTCCGGTTTAAAGTGACCCCAGGACTTTTCAAAATTTGTTTTCAGTATTTCACACGAATATCTATTTATTCGGCGCACTAATAGCCGCAGAAAAATCACTAAGTTTTGTTTAAACAACGTTTACTCTAATATGATAGACAATTTAAGGCTGTGCTATAAGCAAACGGTTGACACACCGAACATTCAACTAGCTCATATCAATTCCATTTTTTATGTAGAATTTAATAAAAATTGTACGAAAATTCTATCCCTTACAGATTTTGCTATACACCCCTTGCAAAAGCAAGTGTTACACCCTGTAGATATGCTATGTAATAATAAACGCGTTCAATGTTCGCATTAATTCTGTATAAAAAATCAATGAAAATTTAACCAATATTTTCGGGGGTCACCAAGATTTTTGAACTTTAATTGGGGGTCACTCAGAGAGCAAGGTTGAGAACCACTGTAGGGCAACGGTTCTCAGCCCACATATTTTGGAGCACTTGCGTTCCGCGAGAAAATTTATAAGTTTAGAGCAAAATATCCTCTACTTTGTGATTAGATTTTTCGCTTTTATAGGCTTAATAAATAACGAATGAAAAGCTCAAAACATTTTTTAATTCTAATGTATAAGACTAATAATAGAGTAAAGCTTAAGTTTCAAACAATTATTATACTGTATATACACCTTTATAATCTTAAGTTATAGTCTATTTTACGAAAGAACTATTAATTTATATCAATTCTGTATACTAATTGATGGCCGATTTGTGGGTCGTATATATTCCCCTTGAAAACTATGCTTTTTACACCTCAATTCAATTTTCAGAATCACACCTCTGGAGAGTCAAAAATATTTTGATGAATTATCCATGAATTACCCATCGCAGTTGCATATCCTATAATAATTACTTGAAAGATGAGCCCGCATACAGGTATTAAAAACCCTGCGATCAAAAGCAGGCACAATGTTGAGGCTAATAAATGGATGACTGGCAGTACAATTAGCGTATTTTGTAACTAAAACATCCTCAAAATTTTCTTATATTACTGCAGTAGTGCGACAACACTTAAAAGGTTGGGAACCACTGCTGTAGAGTGTTATACATGTTGAAGAGGCAAAAGCAAAACACATCTCATTTATTTAATATTAATGCATTGCAACTAAAAATAGTTGTTGACTACACCCAAACTCATTTATTTTTAGTGACTCACAAAAATGGTTTATCCCTTAAAACAGTGTAAAAAATCTTTGATTTTTGATCTTCAGTTAGGGATCACTGAAAATAATTTGCAAAAAATCCTCTCAATTATAAGTTTGAATGAAATTGATTTAAATAATATTACTTTTATTACAAAATCTACTCCTTTGAGTTTTGCTATTTATCATAAGTTGCCCGATGTGGTGAAAGTCCTTCTCAATGCCGGTTCAAATCCTAACCGTATATCATGTGATAGTTTGGGTCGTATAGAACCTCCGCTCTGCTCAGCCGTTAGATTAGGTAATAAATAAAAATCTTCTTTCTGTTCTCATTTAATTGTTGTCTTAATTAAAATTTCATTAATTAATCAAATATATTAATATTCAAATAAAATTTCAGGCAATTTAAGAGTTTTTCAGCTTCTACTGCAAGAACCCGCTATTGATATAAACCAAACAGATTTTTTTGGTCAAACACCGCTCTGGTTAGCAGTAAGAGAACGTCGAATTGATTTTGTTTCAAAAATTATAAATCATAAAAATTTTCGATTAAACTCAAACTCTTTTAAAAATAAAGACTCGAATCCGATATATTTGTCGTGTAAATACTTAAAACAAGGAAGAGATCAAATTTTAAAATTATTGATTAATATTGGCTTCAAAGTGGATGAAGAATCGCTTCATTTTGTGCTTAATTGTGATCATAAAACTATTATTAAGATGATTGAGTATTCAAATGGAAAAGTAATAACTCGTAACGATTGCAATCAACTTTCTGTGCTATCATTAAAGCAATTGTCGCGCGTTATAATACGCGATACTCTTATAAAAAACAAATTGTGTGCAATCAATTTTTTTGGAGTTAAACAAGAATTGCCGTACCTTCCTATTCAATTAATAAACTTCTTAATTAATTTAGATTAAAACTTGCGTCAAATTCAATATTAATAAGTTTGCAAAAAGAAAACAAATTAAAAGGGATTTTAACTTAAAATTAAACTTTTAAAACAGGTCTATCTATCACCAGTCTATCACTATCTCGCTATCCGTTGCTTCTCAACTCATATGACTTTGAGATAGTTTGAGTTGTATTCTATTTTAGTAAAACAGTAATTCAAAAGCATTTGTTATAGCCTTTACAGTGCATTTGATTTTTAAAAAGTTTTTATAACGAAAAACGTAATTGTAAACATTTTTATTACATTATTGCGAACACAGACAGACACATTGAAACTAATTTTTTTTAATAATATAAATATTAATATAAAATAATTTAAGCCTCTTTTATACTTGTTTTATAATGGTACTATATGTTCAAACCTTGAGCTTTATTGTATTTATTAAATAATTTTTGTATTTTAAATGTTTATTTGA
>JAUJYT010001536.1:0-11264 GCA_033996565.1 Nanhermannia nana
AAAATTATTATGAATGTAATCAGAATCATTAGTTAACATAAAACTCCGAACTCAGTGTATCTTTTTTTCGAAAATGTCAAACCAATTATTGAATATTTTAATTGATGACCATTTTTAGGTAATGTTTAAAGGGCAGAGTATGAAAGCGTTATAGAATAGTGAGATATAACTTATATCATATAAGTCATATCATATAAGTATTTACAGTTCATAATTAAGGTTATAATAAATTCTAATATAAAGGGTTCATAACTAATACTCACAATCAGAACTAACACTGATAACCCTGAGCTAACCCTATAATAATCAGGAAATACAGTAAATAAACCCATACCTTCCCTATCTATCAGCAGTCCATTATGTATTGTCATATAAGTCATGTAGTGCACGTCGGCTCATAAGCCCATATATTTGTGTTAAATAAATTGTTTATTAAACTAAAAAGTATCTATTTATTAAATGTGTTTTCTTATCAGTGACCAAATTATAAGCGCTACCGAAACCTACGCTATATCTTAACTATAACAGTAGCTATTTTTAAGTATATTATGAGTATATCTGTCGAAAATTTAATTCAAATTTTTATGATCAAAGTGCGCAACTTTAAAACTAAAAATTGCAAAAATTTATCGAATAACTTGTTGAGAGTAAGAATAAATTTTTTGTAAGAGTAAATAAATTGTAAACATCAGTCTCGAGTTGAAAAAACGAACAGCAGATACAAAAATGAAATTACATCTTATAATTCACTTTATGTCTTATATAGTGGTCGGTACGAGAGTTACGGTAAGATAGGTCCAGATAGGGAATTGCAACTCTTGATTCCTCCCGCGGGAATCCCGAAAGCCCTGACTCAAAAACTAAAGTATATTAGAATTTATTATTAAGCTGTAAAACTGTCAATATTTTCATAACTCATAACATAAATTATTGGTTCATTGAAAAGCAAACAAATAATAAGTTATCAGCACATCTAAAAAGCATAAAAAATATTTCGAGATATACTGTAGTCACAACCGTAACTAGGGGTGGGCAGGGGGCTATAACTCCCCAAATATTTTTGTACAATTAAGTGTAGGTCTGTAGCCATTTAAAAAAATTACCATATATTGGGGTTTTTCTATCTTTAGCCCCCCCCCAAGTAACTATTTTAATTAATTTAAATAACGTTTCTATGATTTATATTTCGTAATAATGTCAAATATTTCAAACTTAAGGTTAAGTCATGAGCTCTTTATTTTAAAATTAATATATTATTTGATTAAAATTATGTAATTTATTAAAAATGAGAAATTTTTTCGGTAAGTTTGTGACCATATGTCTGGTCGGAATCTAATATTTCTATTATTTCTCGCGTTTTGGTGGATTGTATTCATTTGAAACTTATATTTGTCTAAAAACGGGTTTATATTAGTAGTATATTAGGTTTTTTGGCTTTGTTTGGAACCAAATACTCTCCATTGTTTGTATTATTCAATAATTTATTAGCAATGAGACCAAAATTGCAAAAGTGACCAAAACATGTTAGTACTTCCAGTACTTCAGTGTCATCTTAAAGATATTCTTGTCAGTGGGGAATTTAGTTACTCAGAAGAGTTCGGCACTTAATTCTCATCTAGTTAACTTTGTATTTTTAAAGAAAAATTTTAAATACTATAATAATTAATTACTATGTATTCTTACATTTGTATTGATAAATAAACATTTTCAGTAAAAATTCTAATATAAAATTGCATTAAAATTTTTATAAGAATTCCCGTCACCCGAAATGACTCTCCATCCCGACCGATATTACTCTAAAAATTCTCGAGACCGAAATTCCCGAAAATGCCGATCTCTAGTGTTTTATAAGTTTCAAATGTATAGAATTTTTCTTCAAAACTGACTTTTTCTCAATTCTTTACTCAAGAAAACAATGTCTACAATAAAGTTCATTCAATTGCTATGAATCTACTATTTTTGATGAAATTATATTTTTGTAGAAAAGTTGAAGACAATGAGTAGTTTGTAATCAATTGTAAAATGACAATTACAATGTTGCATATAAAACATTCATAATGCATTTAAAAGAGTCGTCTACTTTACAAAAGGGATTACTTTTGTATATTTGATATCCTGAATGCTTAAAACCCTATTTGTGCAGTATTCTTATGTGTGAATGCAATAATAGATACTTTCTGACTAAACCAAAATCACATCCAGAATAAATAGTTAACTTTTCATGAATAGAAATCACCTGTCAGTTAACTTCTTTCCAATAGTAGGGATGAGTTTTCTATTGATAAATTTGCGTTTTATTGATTTCTACCTGAACTAAGAATATTGAAATTTAGTTTCCCAGCAATTTTCAATATTCTATCGTATGATAAAATCTCAAATTCTACTAAAATTGATTTTGCGAAAATGTTTAACTGAGTGAGGAATGACTTGAGCAGAAATATTGTATTTCTCGACTTAAGATTGTATTCTGATTGCGAGAACTTCTTTTTCTATTTTCTACTATAACTTAGAAAGACATCACTTTTGAATTTTATTTTTATTTTGAATGCCCTTTATATTAATTAATCTCTAGTAAAGTACAAAAAATTACTATAAGTAATGATTGTAAAAACAGAAAAACCAATATAACCATAGTCTCAACTTAGAGATTGGCTTTTTCTGCGTAACTCGAATCACAATTCCGGCGGCAATATTCGGCGTAAAAATTATCAATTTTAGAAATATGTGTTTTATTCATTTCCTATTAGCAAAATTTGTTACAAAACTATATAATACAATCGAATTCAATGCCACAATATTTACAGCTTAAGACTTCTTCAGCAATATTTTCTTAACTGTATCTCATGTTTTCTAATTTTAGTTGCTTTTGAGTTACTTTTAGGTCTTCATATAAATTAGTCCACTACAGAGGTTTCTTCCCTTTTTGTCACTCATTTTATTGTATTATTTTAAGTAGAATTAAATTAAAATCATATTTGTTATCAAAACATCTAAAAATGTCTACTTTTTATTCATATTGCGAAATAATTGTATTAATGAACGGATTATATAACCAAGTCTTCAAAATTGATAAACTTGCTTACAATTTAAAAATCACTTCTACCCAAAAGTGTTTTTCTATATTATTTTGTGAAAAATTCGGTTTATTCGGCTTTATGCCGAAAAAGCCAATCTCTAGTTATATTGTATAAAACATTATGATTATTAAGAGTTCATTTTGTAATCAAATAATGTGAAGTTTTATTCTGATTCAAATTTTCATTAATAAGAATTCAAAAGTGGAGCAACAGTAGGGAATATCCCCACCTTTGATAGGATCAATTTGTTTATCAAAATTAAAACATTTAATAATAAACATTAAAAAACGTTTTCCTCAGCCAACTCCCTAATGAGAGGAGATCTCACTGAGACCCATGTTGAAAACCAGTGAGATTTTTACAGAGATTACCCCGTGTCGGCGTGGGCGAGCGTGTCGGGCCATAGGGGTGTTGAATAGCAGAGAAAACAGCAGCGCCTGGGGTTCGAACTCACGACTTCAATCAAGAGTCGAAGCCATAGCGCATTGCGCCAGTCTCTCCCCTAATTTTAAATATATATATAATAGGGTAAACTTTAAATATTGCTTTTGTTTGCTTAAGTTTTGACTTTAGACTATGATTAGGCTTTAATTAATGATTCTGTATTTCAAAAATTCGTATATACTAGCATTAAAGCAGATAACTCATTATTAAAAGTATAGTACATTTTTAAAAAATAAAATGCTGTTCCTTCACTTTTCAATAGATAAAGAGATATCTTTTAAATTTTTAAGACACGTAAAAACATATTTTTGAAAATTTTTAAACCAAATTAAAAATAAAATGGCTTTTATTGAACTTTTAAATAATATTAAACAAAATTAAACGAATGATTTTCTTCTGTTATAATGAGTAACGTTTTGCAACTTTAATTTGTTAGAATATTTCATAAAGTATTCTCGAATTTTATTCACCTTTAAAATATAATAATAATAGCTCGTCAAGTACTGTAGTGATGACCATTCCTGCTTTGAGTGCATAAAATTTCTGCTGAATAATTAATTCTTAACGATAAAAAGTGCATTATATGAACACTAAAGCATATAAACTCGAATCGAAGTTAGAAATACACAAAAGAGCTCAGTATATAAAACTTTTTATGCGTGTTTTGAAAGAATAAATTCTGTTGAGATATTGGGAAACAAGTAACTCAAGACAGATAATGCTTTTCTGTTATATAGGTTTTAGAACTCTTAAAATAATTAACGACTTGAGTGTCAGTATTAATATTAGTCACTATTCTATGTTCGTCAAGAAATTACTAGAAATATCATTTATTTATGTTTCCAAATCATTTAGTTTTCAAACATTTAATGTTAACCATAAAAGTCGTTTTCCGTTAAAAAGATTTACATTTTTTTCTCAACCAAAGTATAATATTCTGTTAAAACTCTATTTTTGAGTTCAAATTCAATTGAAGCTCAATTCCTTCAGAATTTCTTAAGCTTTTAAGCAATTTAAAAGAATAAAATGCTTTTCAAAAGTGAGACTCATTTTTATTCTATGGAAATTATTTTTAATTTGTTAATAAAAATAAGATTTTAGACAAAAATTCTTGACTTAATTATCAACACAAACCTTAAAGAATTTGACAGACAGGGAGACAAAGAGAAAATAGATAGACAGAGGATAGACAGAGAGAATCCCTTTATTGATATGACATAAACGGAAGTTAAGTTGACAATTGTCAAAATGATATACTATTACAGTACAGTATATGGGACTCTATTATCAAATTGAAGCACATTCTCGTTCACTTCAGTGATTGTCACAATTCTTTAGCAGTTAATGAAAGACAAATTAAGACACATGTCTGAAAGGTCTAAAAAATGTCTAAAGTTCAAGTTTGAAGATCATTATAAGACAATTATAAATCAAAACTATTATTGATAAATAATTAAATTCAGTAAATATTTTATATTTACATTAAGACAAATAATTTATTAATGTTTTTGTAAATTAAAAAATAGCTGGTCTTCATAAAGCATTGCAGTTAAGGCAATAATTTATAAATAGAAAAAAATTATTGTGAGTTAAGTAATATTTTTCTATACTGACAGATCTCATGTTTAATTGAATTTCAAAATTCAATTTAATTATCATAAAAGAGTATAAGGCATTCATTTATTTTAACTAAAAAATATTACTCACGATCAGGATATCACTTCATTTCTTAGAATGAAAATAATTGTTTTACAAATCTTATTGAAAGACATGAGGGTTTAAAAAAATAGTTGATTGACATCTAGTATATTAGTCTTTGAGATATCAACTCTTTTTTTAATGGATTATTGTTTAGATTAAAAGAATTGTTGAGTAAAATAAAATAATAGAATAAAATTGTTCCTATCATCTAAAATAACTGGTTAGACATAGAGTCAGAATACCATTGAAATAATTGCATTTTGAATAGTGTGCAGCAATATTTGTGTTTCGCACGCATACATAAATTAATGAAAAACTTTTGTAACACACAAACAAAATGCACAAAATTGTGATACCTTTGGGAAATTGAAAGTTTGCTTCTGTCAGTGCATTACTATGACTGTATATGCCATTAACCATCAAATACTACGAATATATTGCTTTATATAATATATAACATTCAACAAAGGCATTTGTTATGAACTCAAGCACTCCATCTGCTTCACGAATTTTATGTCAATACTTATACTATAAAGTGATCATAAAGTTTGTCTTATAGAGTGATCATAAGTGAGGCACAAAACTTAACTTTTCAATCACTAAAATTATAGATAAAAAACCTAAAACATAAAACTAAAGAAATGAATCAATGAGATTATTAAGTTTTAGTTTTGACTACTTTTTATTCCTTAATCTTATAATAAAAAAGTTTTATTGAATTTTATAATAAATTATTTAAAAAGTTTCGGAAGATATCGATTTAATCTAAAAAACATATCAGAAACTGTTATATCCTAAATAATTACAGTAACAGCTATTTGTAAATTATAATTTCGATAATAACTTTACATTTTTTTCTACTCTCATTGATAGCTTTGCGAATTTATAGGAAAATAAATGTACTTCTATTTAAATATTAAGCATTTAAGAAAAAGATGCGGTGAGGTAAGGGCTGCAACAAATTGCTTTTTATATAAGGTTTAAATAGATATAGACTTTAAACAATTACTCACTCGTCAGATATGACTTTTAAATTAAATTTCAAATAATAGTTAAATGAGTATTCGATTTTGAGTTAAATAATAATAGATTTGTTTATTAATAACAATTAAGTTGTACTAATAATTATGTGTCTGTTATTTCTCTCATCAATTTAAATAAAATTACTTTCTTTGACTAATTAATCAATTCAATGATATATCTCAATAAATATTTGAAATTATTTCTCACCCCTTATGTATGATCCCTACGCATCACTGGATTTTCCTGAATTGAACACTTCATTGGACTAACCGTACAGTTGACCAAATTATGTTATGCTTTCATCATTTCGGAATAGATTTAAAAAAATTTTTGTGTACTCAGTGCAGTTCACATTGGGTTTACTTGGTTTTTGATATTATATTATTTGAATGTACAGACATATCTCGGCCCTTACTCTTCATCCGTACGTTTCATTAGACTTCCCGGGATTTTACATAACATAATTTGGTCAGCTGTATGTGTGTGTGTGTGTGTGTCTCTGTCTGTCTGCTGTCTGTCTGTAAAAGAGAGTGATTTCTATCTATGTATCTATATATTGATATTACCCATTAGAGTGTGTGCGGAGTGAGAGACAGAAAGAGAGGAAATCAAATTGCAGCGAAAAACTAAGTGATAGAGTAGTGCCATAAGTGATATCAAAGCTGTTCCACTATTGAGACGCACATAAATTACAAGTGTCAGCAAATAAATTACATTTGAGCAGCATTTGAACACTTAAAATGAGTATTACTCACAATGAAAGATGAGACTAATTATAGTGATTATGCTAAAGAACTGATCGTTTTAAAGTTTCAATTTTCAATTTAATACATTGTCAACATAGTCATTAGTATTTTTCTTTAATAAATCCAATTCTATACGAGATTTCTATTTGAAATTATGTGCCATTAAATTACAATTTGACAACAAATGCTAAATATATTGTAAATCAATGGTATGATTAAAATATAATAAACGCATACTAGAAAAACATTTGTTTAATATTTCAAATTATAGAATTGTTTCACAGTTTTGCAATTTATTAACTCAATGAACTACCGATGCTCCAGAAGGGGATTGGCTTATGAAAATCCTGAAAATTGAACCAAAGCAAAACTCATCGATTTTCTAAGACAAATTTTTGAAAAATGCATTTTCGCGCTAAAATACTTTTGAAAGTTATTTTCGCGCCAAATTTTTTCATTTATTTTATAAAAAATTTGTTTAAGACACCTAAATCTCATTGGATTTTTAAGACAACTTTTTTAAGAAAAGAGTTATAAAACTTGAAAAAAATCAAAAGGGGGGCCAAGGTTTACTTTTTCAGGATTCTGAGAATTCTGGTCGGGGTAATCCAGAGCTCACCCCCTGAAAATGTCTGACTTATTAAGTCTCAACACATCAGTTATGGGAACTTTAAAATATAAAATTATTAAATCTCTTTGAGAATTATTGCTTAAATTAAGATTTATTGAATTTCACAAACTTTTATAAAAAAAAAAGTATATTCTATGAAACTTCAATACTTGTTTATACTTATTTTAGAAACCATAAGACAGTGAATCGCTCAATACTTGATTGCGTGTTTCATAAGCATTTAGGCACTTAAACTGATTTAAGCATAATATAATATTCACTATCTTTCCTTTTAGACGTTACATATTTGGCATCAATTTATAGTAAAGAGAATCATTAGATCGCCTGTAAATCACTATCGCTTGCATTACAATAATATCGTGCAGCGCAACATGCATCTAACTATTACTGAATCCTTTCAATAGTTAACATTTCTATATAGTAGTCATAGGTCCTCCTGGAGGTTAACACGCATACAAATATAAGTTATATCTAAGAGCATTTTCATTAATATTATTACAATATATTGAAATATGATTTCAAGTGTTAAGTCATTTAATGGCTAAATAAACGAAATATAATTTATAGTTATTCAAGAAAAATCGACATTAAATGAAGAAACTGTGAAGATGTGAAAATATACTAAAATATTGTATTAATTTTTTTGTAAAATAAAGTCTCTCTAATCATAGTAAAGGAAATTTAAAACCAACATTGAATTCTGTTAATTGAAACTTTGATTTTGTTCAATTATTTAAATAATGTACAAGTTTTCATAATAATATTGTTTTTAATTTTTATTGTTTTAATTAAAATGTATTGCCATAACTAAATATCTTGAGAGAAATTTTTATTAATTCAGCGTTCAGTCCTATAAATGTATTACTTATTAGGATTTCGCTTGACTTTGAGCTACTTTAAGATCAAAAGACTGAAACCCCATTTGAAAGTTGCAAAATTGAATTGAGAGTCATTACTGAAAATCCATTTAAACTATTTTCTCTACCAAAACACTATCAAAATCCTTCAACAGTGCTCTCCGTAAACCAATGAGTAACTGATGTTTTGCCTGCAACTAATGTGAGGTCCATCTGCTCTCAAAACTATATAACTATTCATTTTATAAGGCATAAGTATACAGAATAAGTCACAGCTTTGCCATCTATTCACTCACAACAAAATGTCTTTAAAACTGATGGACTTTGTAAGAAACAATATTGAAGTGCTTTGGGATTTCATATCATATCAAATCTCAATCTTTAGATATTAACAAATAAATTAATTTAGAGAAAGGCAGTCGACCAACAAATACCGTTTGATAACTTATTTTTATTCAAACAAAAATTGGTTGACTTAATGGTTCACTATTTTAAAACTTTTAGCAAATTTTGTTGAAATATTATCTGAATTCAGTCTTATATTTAAATGTTTCGGGTTTAAAGATTGTTATTTTATCAAAAGCATAGAAAAATTTTTGAAAAATGTCAGTACATTCAAAATGATTTTAACATTTTCAAAGCACTAATCATAAGTTATGATTCATTAACTATAAAAACTTTAAGTATCGGTACAGTATCATACATGAGCACCAATAAGTAATAATAAAGAAGGCAAAGATTCATTCCGTTCATTCTATTGTTCTTCAAGATAAAAAATAAGATCGAAATTAATTGTCAAAACTTTAAATTGAATTTAATAATGTCTCACATTTCACATCTTTCAAGTTATAAATCATAAGCATCTTCGAAAAGTGAAACCTTTTGAAGTTATTTTCAAATACCAGTACAGAGTATATTAAATATATTTGAAAATAAAAGTATAAGAATGCATAATATGATAAACACAAAAAATTTGAAGGTAAGTATTGAGGGTTGGGGCGAAATATTATTGAACTGAAATAATCAAAATATCGATGAAATTTATTACTCTTAGGTCATGAATGAATCACTGTATATAAAAAGATACAACTAATGTTAGCATTCGTACAGTTGGCATATAGTACACAAAATGTTACATTAAAGTTACAAATTTTTACTTTTGTGATGCGTTCTCAGAAGCATTTATAGAAATAAACTGAAGAGAAATTTGATTAAGAAAAACACAAATTTTGAATTTTATACCTTTATTTTTCATTTGAAAAGAAAAAAATATGTTAACTATCAATAATTCAAAAAACAAATGCAATATCTACCGACTGTACAAAATAGTAGGAAAGTTATTAGAGAGCATCCAAATATGAATGTCTCCGTAGAGAATCATTACCATCACTCTGTTTGGTCATATCTGGCAGCGGGCAGTTGGTCGTAGTGGCAGAGAGTAAATATATTTGATGATGACTTGCAATTTCAGTGAACGACACACAAAGAAAAAATGAGTGAAAAACAATGCATTGATCGACTGGTGCAGTAATGTGAATGACTAAAGTTAGTCTAAACAGCAATGGCATTGATCGACATATATTATTGGCAAATACATTAAGGGAAAAATGAGGAAAGATGTCCACTACTTTTTAATGAAGAACGAAGTTATTGTAACTTATAATATGAAAATAAGATATTTACAAATAATATAAATGTAAAGTTAATTTTTTAAATTTATAGAAAATTATAATTCATAATTAGACTAGCATTTAATTATCGGAGCTATCACTTTGCCCGAACTTTACCTGATTCTGTGTTGTTCTAAATGTTTGCAAACTAAATGACTGCAATCACTAAATAAAATACAAGAGAAGAATAAGTATTTTTATTTCTTTTAAAAAATTTTTGTTTTGGTGATTATATTAAACAATTTATTGAAATGCAATAGAACAACAAAGTGAAAATTGATAATAACTTAAAAATGCCAATAATGGGTCATTAAATTCTATTTTGTATTCTCCAAAAGGTTAAGTTTGAACTTAAAGCATTTGGCAGAAACATTATTTTTAAATATATTCATTAATTAAATATTTATTAAATGAGAATTAAATGATTGAACAATTTTGTGAGAATGGTGCTGACCGCTCAAATATAAAGTAAGTTATGTAATTCAAAGACAGAGAAAACTTAAGGAGAATCAGCTTCAAAAGAATAGTGAGTAAAAACACGAGTTTATGCGCTAACAGGAAACGTATTGATACACTCATGTGTCCCCACCAACGTTCCGCTGGATTCATCCTTTATTGGAAAAAATACAAAACTTTCACCATTGAAAGGGGACAATCAGTTGGATACAAATAAAATAAAATGAATAATAAAATGTGAGTCTCATTCATAAATGACAGATCCATGGGATGATTCAAATTTGCAATTCTTACTTCTGGTGTTAGAATTGATGCAATTTTATTAATGAGTTTAGAGACGGGAAGAAGTTGTTATAACTCTGACTACATTGAACGGGTCGTTTCGGGTTTCCTAGTATCGTATTTATAAATATATGCTCTTTAAATATAAATATTAGTAAATATGTTGTTACGAAAACAACTTTAAGCGTTTTTCTAAGCATTTACTAAAACTTGAGATTAGCTGAAAAATTAGTTAGAAGTTAATACTCACAAATTATGTACAGTATTCTAAAAAACTTTAGAATACATTGAAAAAGGGAAGAAAATTGTTCGGTCATCAATATGTGCAGTTTTAGTTATATATTTGTTAAAGTATAGCATATATGGTATATATAAGT
>JAUJYT010001537.1:0-11261 GCA_033996565.1 Nanhermannia nana
ATACAATTCATTGCAGAGTAGAGTTTAGTGCAATAATTAGCTATTATTATGAATAACTATTAACTAATTGTTGAATACCTGCCGAAGTTTGCGGGCAAGAACTCGAGGAAGGCGTCATTTAAGTACAATTCTTGCAAATTTATGAGTTGAGTGAACCCATCGGGAAGTCGAGGACCCAATGGATTGATAGACGCGTCCACCACTTCGAGGCACTTACAAGACTTGATGCTGTCCGGGATCTGCAAAATGTGGTTTTTGCTGATGTTGAGTGACTGTAATCGAGTCAATGCACCGATCGCTGAAGGAATTGACTGCAACTCATTGTCGCTCAGATTCAAACGACGCAAACCTTCGCAATGAAACAGTGCCTGAAATTAAATAATCAAATAATCAAATAATCAAATAATCAATTGGCGTTCATATAGTGTTCATATAGTGTCCATATAATTATGACTAACTCGTGGCAAATCTCGTATTTGGTTGGCGTCTAACGCTATCTCTTCGAGAGTGCGTTCGTGTGAGAAAACATTGTTTGGCACGTCTTCGAGACAGCAATGGCTGTAATCAAGCGTTTGAATCGAGTCTTGTTTAGGACGCAGACAAAGGCATGACAGGCATGACAGACATGACACGGATGGACAGCACTGGCATTTGTCGAACAGACCCATAGATGACTGGTCACTAATACGACTGATCGGTGTCACAGTTGTCGAAGTTGTGTGTGTTGTCAGTCAAGTCTTATATCAATGCATATCATATATTGTATTGTATTTCACATTCATTTCACATTCATTTCACATTCATTTTAGTTACACATTTATTATTATATTATTATTCATTATATTTTATTATATATTTTATTATATATTTTCTTATATTTCACACATATTTCTTGTTTATTTGCATTAATCATAACAATAATAATAATAATATAGTTGTACACTATTTTGTTTGCAAGTATCAAATGTTTACAACTCATACGACGGCTGAGAGCTCCATAACATTAAGACAGATCTCTTTACAGTGGCGTAACAGATCTTTATTTGGTGGCGTAACCATCTCATTTTTAATGTGAAATCTGTTGTGATTTAATGATTATTATACCTGTATATCCTATATATGGCTGCATTGACTTAACGCTAAATTAACTCTTAGCGTTACCTGTACCTAAACCTGTACCTAAACCTGTACCTAATGTGTGATACATTCACAATACTAACGAATAAGTTTTATTGAATTTATTACATTTATTAATAGTGTTTCAAAAACCCTTTCATACGGTTACTATTCTGTTCCGTCATATCATACGTTCATTTTTAATCATTTTTTGGTAACAATTACAGTATATTTTCAAGTTTTATTGCAAATATTAATTACATTACAATTCTATTTTTGTAAAATACAATAATCTCCAATCTTTTCTGTGAAGCGATACTTTCGTCCTATGCAGACATTAGTCTACGGCTGAGTATACTTTCACAAGTTTACAGCGTTTACAGAATTGCCATTTTCTATAACTTAAGGCTAGAGTTGAAAATGTCATTTATTCTATTCCGTTCCTATTCCGTTCAGTTTCGTTTCTATTTGATTCTTTTGAGCAAAAATGCAGTTCCAGTTCCGTTCCAGGAACGGAATCAACACTAATTATATCTATAGGTATATTATGGTATATTACAGATTCTGTACTAAAACATTACCGGTTCTCACATTCAAACTTCAAAAAACAGAATAAGTTTAAGTGACAAATCATTTTTTTTATTATGCAAAATGTATTTTTAATGACTTGCCTATAAATATGAGAAAAGAAAATAATTTTAATACTTTTAAAAAACTTATTTATAACCATTTTGATGTGACTTAATTTTTAGATATTCTTATGTATAATTATATAGTTGAGTGTAAACATGTTATTATATCCAAGTGTTTGTGATTGCAAATCACTCAATAAAGATTATTATTATTATTAAGTATTATTATTACAAAATTATTGTTACATATCATGCAAAAACACTTGCCTTAAGTATGTATGAGTACTGCACACAGGCTTACCATCTGTTCGTTTTGTCGACAGTTACCATCTGCCCAACTGTCCCGTTCTGCAGTGTCCTGTTAGGCATAAACTGGTGAGCCTTACGACTGAGTTATCAACCTTTCTAAGGATTCCGTACAGATATGTTTAAAAAGGACACACAGTGTGACCACAGTAGGCAAATGTTTGCCATTTTTGTACAGTAATTGTGATTCAACTATTATAGTATTGAATCAAAAACTTTTGAATCAATTAGTTTTAAACATTTGATAATAATAATAAACACCTTATTTATACACTTTATGAGTTGAGCTGCAGTTAGTGCACTTTTGCTGTTCCCCACTATTGTAGGCAATTATTATTATTATGTTTGAAGGTACCGGATATCGAGAAGTGGATTAAACAGTTTAAACCACTATCCAGTGGTGGAGGAAAACCGAGAACCCAGAGAAAAACCACCTTGGAGGCTCGAAGTGGACATGAACACATATGAAAGAAAGAGGCCCTCACTTAAATGGAATCCACAATCTTCGTGAAATGTGCCCTTAGCTGACTGACCTACTCTCCTGACTGAGATAAACTATTAGATGACATAGTAAACTATTTTCAACTTTCTTTATTTGTAGCGAAACCTTTTTACAGCCGACTTATTGTTGTTATTGTCATATAAGTTAGTCATTCATATCTTATTATTAACTCAAGAGTGGTAAACATGAGTATAATATTTGAATTAAAAAACTCTAAAATTGTATTCTATAAAAAAATATCAATATATACAGTATTCTATATTATTATAACAGGTTATAAAAGTTTTCAATTGGATGTCTTTAACTATTTTAGATATTTATGAGTGGATACAAATATTAACAAATAGTAAATTATACAGTAATACAAACAGTATTATAAAAAAGTTATGCCTTTAGACGAAACTAATGTCACTGTTTTGAGTGATTTGATCGATATTTCTCAAAAACATATTATCATTAACTGCCACCAAATAATTAACGGCTGAGCTATGTTTGCAAGACGGAGGCCTTGGAGGCGGTCCTCTATCTCTTTGTGATGCTTTGGGTGGAAGCGGTGGCGGGTCTGAAGACAAGCGCCTGATAGGAGACTTATGCATGTTTGCTATCAATGGCAGTGTCTTATTATAGGTGACATTCTTGTCATGGACATCCATTGATTTGATTGGTGTCGGAGGAGTATAATTGGCGACATTCATGTCTATAACCTGGTTCTCATCGTTCGCTTCCAAAGGGTATGGAATTTGTGAAGGAGTTAAGGTTTTGTCCAATTGAGATGTATTTGTATGTGTTATCTCACAATTGCCAACAGTATTAACAGTATTAACAGTATTACCGGTAATATTGATAATGTTTTTATTAATAAATTGCATATTTTTTAGTGTTTGGTCTAAATCTATATCATTTAAAACGTTTAGATTGGAGTTAACTCTTTCGATTGGAGATAAGTTGCATTGACTGAACTTTATTTCACTGTTATATTTTGCAATCGCAGCACTTCTTAGAGTTGGTTTAACTGCTGGACTCACACTAGTGTTGTTGGCCATTGCTTTCAATGAGTTTTCATTTTGTGACATTGGTTTTGGTGATAATGAGAATGTGTTTGCATTCATAGGAATGTGTTGTGAGGATAACATCAGGTCTCGAAAAAATGCTTCTGATTTACTGTCATCGCTGAAAGTGATATCAGTCGGTTTCATAAAGTAATGATCGCTTTCTTCTCTATTGATTTTCTGAACCATATTAAAACTGTGAACTAAACCATTGTTAACAGGAAAGCGATTCTCTTTTCCCGATTGACAATTATCGATATCATTGATGGCTTCTGTGCCCACTTGACTCAAAAGCAAATCATCAATAATACGATTAGGCATTGGTCCGTCTGGTGGTGATCTGGTCTTATCGACCGCCACAGGTATACGACTGCAGTTCGCATCCCAACCCCACTCTTCGAGATCATCTTTAATACTGATTATTACCCTTTGATTATCGATATAAGTGATGGGCATATTAGGTGTCACACATTTGGATGAGTTTGCAATTTGTAGGACAACGTGTTCTATTTTGTATCCATATTTATCAAGAAGAGGACGTAACACATCTCCGCATAGCTTCGAAGGTCTCGCTTTGATTCCAATGATTTCTCTGTTGGGAAAATCGAGTTGAAAGAGAATGCGTTGCTCAACACGAATCTCATTGCAGCCAAGACTCGATACCTCACAATTGAGATCCAATGGCTTAATAATAAAGTTTCAAATTGGTAGTCATTTTGATGGTTAATAACAAATCGCAATATAAATACCTTATCATATCCCGTAATAAATGCGTCGAATGCAGAGCACTTTAATTTCCTTTTTTCCAGCAGTTTGTCTATCATTTGACCGATTTTCTCACCATAAGTCAGCGGTACCACAGTTTGTGATCTGTCCGGAAGGATAACTCTTGAAAGACGACAATTATCTCGTTTGCAATGAGCAGATATTTGATAAAATTTAGATTCATTCAGTGATTCTCTTGATTTAGATAAAGCATAGTCTGTTCGAGTTCTGTCAATTGGCTCACAACTAGTTATTGATGATTGGCTTGAAGTGAGATCTGATCGGTTGGCACTGCTTGTACTCCTTGTACTTATTTGATCATCAAATTGCTTAGAATTGTATCTCATCTTAGTTAAAGAATCTGATAATTTTCTTATTATTGGTTGCTTTATGTTTGTTATATTTGTTTGTTTTTGTCCACTTTTCACTTGAGTTTTATAAGACTTCATTCTCGGCCATGGAATTAATGAGCGTTTCTTTGGTTTTAATAGCTGAGTTTTATTGGGCTCATGAGAAGTGCTTTTATCATGCGATTGAACCTCATTTCCATTTTCAAAGGGCAATGGCTTTCCTTGTAATTCAAGTGAAACGCATTCCTTATAGATATCGGATTTTAAGAATCGTTGATAGCAATCAAATTTCATTAAATTAAATATCTATAAGTAAAAAAAGACAATATTTTCTAATTAATTAGAGATTTGATTGGTTTTAATCAAAATCAGATCCGTATTATATTTATAGGTTTTTGTTCATAAGAATAATTAATAATATATAAATTCTATATAAATTAGATGTGATATAATGTGATGGGAGTGATGAGTAAACCATATAAACATATTATTGTGATTACCTGTTTCTCAGCAGAAACGAATAAATGAGGTGTGGGATCATCGAGTCCTTTCTCGGCGACAAGTCTCGCACGACTGTCCACATTGACTGCTTCTGGAGCACCAATGCATAGATGTCTATCGAATATATCTTTCGCTTCACGTTTCATCTAATTTGTTAAAAATGCGTTTTATTATTAACTAATACAGTATTATATTGAAAACAAAATTATTACCTCCACTTTGTTCTTCAACTTTTTAAATTGTTCGCAAGAAATCCAAAATTGAAGGTTTTCGTAACTGAACTCTTTTTTCAAAAATTCCTGTAAAATATTATTTTCAGAACCAAATGATTGCACTTTAAATTATTAAAATGATTGCACTTTAGAGCGTTTTAGGGCAGCTTTTACTTGAGAGTAAACAAGTTTATAAAAGTTTATAAAAGTATATACCAGTAAGTTATTAGTGCGCATTGTGTTAACTATATTTGAGTTTACCCGAAAGTAATTTAGCGAAAACTGTATGTGTAAAAGTCACTGCCTGTTCAATGTTACCAAAGCACTGAAAAATACTCGTATAACAAAATTATCAGTATTTTAGTATAATTTGAGTAAAAGTATCGCTTAGAAAGCTATTTTAATTGAGTATAAGTTGAGATATACTTTAGCTTATACTCAAATTAATTCAAGTATTACTCAAGAGGGAAGGCCGCGAGTGTTGAGGAGCCGATTCCAAAAACATTTTTATGGCATACTTGTCATGTCATACCATGACTAAAAATCCAAATAAAAAATGCTGACCGGCATAGGCGTAATAGATATAGCGCTTTAAAAATCAGATTTCTCATTGAAAAGCATTGAATTGGTATTCATTTAATAATTTAATATAATTAACAATAGTAACTGAAAAGGTTGAATAACTCGAAAGATATTAGTTTGAGACAAAATATACCTTCATTTTGGAATTTTGCACCAAAAAATACCTATAAATAGATTTTAGATTTTTTCGATTTTGATGTCTGTGTCAGGAAATTTTTAAATATAAATAAGTTAATGTAAATTCAATTCAATCATTTTGAATGAGAAATCTCATTCAAAATGTGCTATTCTATTACGCCTATGCCGGTCAGCATTTTTATGTGGTTTTTTAGTTATGGTAGGGCATCACTATTATGCCATCAAAATATTTATGGAATCTGCTCCTCAACACTCGCGGTTTTCCCTCTTCAGATGTTTGAGTATATACTCAAAAAACACTGATAAATACTGTAGACTATTATAGCGTTATATAATTGGTGTAAACCATCACTTATTCAAAATTTACCGCAAAGGCATTGAGTCCAACGTTATCAGAAAGAAGTTTTTCGAAATCCTGAGCCCATCCGCCAACCCAACCAACATCGACCGGTCTCTCAGAAACGACACTCGCACTCGCAGAGACGCTATCACTCATGGGCGCCATACCTTCTAAGCTCATCGATGACTTTGCATCGCAATCATAGCCTAACGTTATCTGAAATAATATTTTAGAAAATCAACAATATTTGAAACTGTATTCAATTATTTTATGGTCAGTAAAAGTAAATTAAACTGTTTATAAAAATAGAGTTTATTATAATTTTTACATTTACTTTAAGTTAAAATCAAATCATAATATTTCATGCATTAGAAGAGTTAGCAATCGAATTATTTTTTATTAATAATAATTATTGGTCTGCGTTTCAAACTTTACCTCATTATTCAATTCTAGATTCTCTTTACAAAGAGTCGCCGGTTTCATCCAACTTTGTGTAGTGGCACTCATTTGCATGAACTGAAAAAATGTTGTTCAAAATTAGTAATGATATTAGTTTTTGTTAAACTGTCGCTTCAATGCCAGTTCAAAGCTAAAGCCGAATGATAGTAATTTTTATTGGTTCGCACAGCCAAACTACTTATTTAATGGCTAACTCAACCTTATCTACCAGTAAAACAAATACATTTTAATAAAGAAATGTAAAATCACTTAAAAAAGTTTTATAAATAACCGTTTGTTGAGATGTGTCAATCATTTAGATTATAAAGTTAGTAATAACATGTAATAAACAATATAATAAACAATATAATAAGGGATCAAATAAAGAGTTAGGCCCGACCCCCATTTTAGCAACTCGTTGGTGCACAGAAGTCAGCTAAAATAGATCTTTGCTAAAATGAGACCATTTAGTTTCTAAATTTTCATTCAAAATTATGCGATACAAATCATAATTTTATTAGTTTTCAAAACCTCATTATTCTATTTTTTATAATCAGTTTAGAAATTTAGCCTAAAAAGTATAGAATATAAATATTTAACTATTGTTGACGTAAATTAACTCTGAAATGAATGAATTGCTAAAATGGAAACACTATCAATGCTATGCGTGTTCTGATAGTCAATTGCTATAATCTGAACCCATTAACATTACACATCCTATAGGAGCTGCCGGTGCTTTAAAAATGAATTACCGGTAATAAATGGGGTGTTTTGGGGTGGAACTGCATTAGTCGAACTGCATTAAAAATATTATAATATTTAGATGAATAGCTATGGCTGACAACACTGTCAAAAGACTAACCTTATCCTCAAAGAATGCAGACTCTGTATCATCTGATTGTGGTTCTGTTGAGTGCAAATCAAGACTCTCTTGACTCTCCATTTGATTTTCAACTTTTAAACCATCGCTAATCTCGTGGCCGACAGCACTGTCAATATTTTTAGTTATATTGTCGCTAATGTTTAACATAGAATTCTTAGATATGCGAACAATTTGTGCTTCGACTCCATTTTTAAAAAGCTTCTCGTGTTTGTCATATTTGTCGTCTTGAACTTGAGGTTTGGCACAGCTTTGGCTATCACTTAATTGAACAGATATATCACTATTACTGAAATGCAAATTATTCAATGAATCACTCAATGGATGCTTCAATGGATGATTCAATGGCTGTTGTAATCCAAATGATTTGTTTGAATTGTGATTAACTTTAAAATATTTGTGAACAGTTTGCCTCACATTAACTGCATTTAATTGTGCTTCAAGTTGTTGAGTATTATAAGAAACGTCATCTCCTATACTGGCAGTGGCATTACTTTCGTGTATACCGCTATCACTATTACTACTACTGTGAGTGGGATTAACATTAGACAAAGCCATAGGAGCGCAGCCCAACCTATTCCGATACAAACCAACGATCACTCTTAATATTGAGTCCGAGCTCTCTAAATATAAGAAAACAATATGAAAATATATGAAAATATATGAAACTTTCTTTTCTTATTTAATAATTGAATGACTCATTTACTCTAAAAGATTAGTATGAAATATGAATGAAAGATACTGTGAAAAGTGGCATAAGTGGCAAACCTGGAAATTCTAAACAATTACTTGTCACCGGATCTAAAGTACATCTGATTCCAAAGTTGATGGCAGTCCTGTAATGCATCTGATGAACACTTGGAGTAATAACGAACACATGACACGAATAACTATTGATGCCATCGTGTGCTTGTAGTTCACCATTGGTATGACCGGCGCTTGTGTTGGCTCTTGTTATTAGTCCGAAATACTTTTGATCGTCACCACAAATACCACAGGAGAGTATATTTTCAGCAGCAAACTCAGCAATCAATTGGCCCTCAATGTTGGCCAATATTATGCTTTCCGGATAAACAGCTAATAAAATAGTTGTGTGCACTTTGTTCTCAATTCTAATCCTTCGAATACAGTTCTTTATAACAAGTGAATCAATGTTTGACTCTTTAGGCATTTCAATAGTACCCAAATAGCCGATAATCGCTCTCAGCAAAGCTCTAGAGTGCAAGTCTTCACTGGTGTCACTTCGAGACTCATTATTCTAATTAATTAGAAATTAGAACAAATCAAATTATGTGTCAAGCAATATATACATGTATTGTATGCATACGGTTTACACATTAAACCGGCTCATTAAAAAAGTTTCAATACAGCAATGTAGCATAGTTAAATTTAATAAATTTTTTTTAGTATAAAGTCTAAAAATACAGCAATATATTAAAATTGAAAGTTATCATTCTAGAATGTTATGTTCCCATAATTCTAATGTATTCAATTAGGGATAATTGAACTGATAATTGAACTCTCAAATATAAAACTGTTTTAAATTATTTTTGTAATAATATAACAAAATTACAACTTTTATATTTGTTAATTTGCTTCTATGAACCTAACAAAACTCAAATAATGTTAATTAACAATAAATAATGTTGGTTTTGTTAGGTTAAGGTGGCCGATACAAGCGCTAGACCTAAGTTTGATTGCCCGAGGGGAATTGGCCAGAAGTGGTCAGGTTCGGGTCAAGTATGGTATCGAACTACTCAGCTAGATAAACTGAATCCAACAATTAACAATCCAACATGAGGGTTGGGTGTCGGGAATAGTGATGTCAATAAGCGCTCTGTGAGCTGCGCTTGAAGCGCAATTTCAAGTATGCCTGAGCTTTGCAGCGCGAGCTTCAAGCGCAGTAAATGAATGGAAAGCGCAGGTTTTCGGGTCAATGTTGATAACTAAATATTATAATCAAAAAGAGAAATCTATTATCTGATGATTCCATTCAAAGTTAGATGTGGTCTATTTCTCCCTTTAAATTTTCTAATTAGAAAAAACGTAAAATTTCAATAAATCATTACTTTAATATATATTTTATATATATTTCATTATATTTTTATATTATTAGATAAGCAGCCAAGAAGCGCATAAGTTCAGGTTTTCCGACAGATTCACACCACTAGTCGGGAACACCACTAGTCGGGAACACCACTAGTCGGAAACACCACTAGTCGGAAACACCACTAGTCGGAAACACCACTAGTCCCAACCACCCCAATTTTAACATTACAATAATTCTATGGATCTCCTTTAAAAGTATAACGCTTTAAAAATATTTAACGAAAATGAAATTTTGATATGAATTGGGGTGACTTGAGGTCAATTAAAAGGGAGTCTAACTGTAATTATACAGCTATTTATAACTGAACATAATTATAGAAAAATAAAAACGTATAAATAAAAACGTATAAATAATCACAGTTTTAATACTAGAATATAATATAATCTCATTATAAGTTTATTACCATCTGATTAACTGTTTATTTAATATTTATGATTAATTAATATGTTGTTGACTTACATTGATTGCAACCATTGGTTCGAGTGATGCATAAGCCATATCATTGAGCTCTTCACCAATTAATAGACTATTTTGATTGTTATCATTGTGCGACTCATTCGAACCATTCAAACCTTTCAAACCAATCGATTTAATTGCTTTTCTATCATTTGGTCTTTTTTGAGACCAACACTTGCTTTCATTGTTGGATTCATTACGAGTTGGATGAGTGTCATGAGTGTCACGAACGTCACTATCACTCAAATTGTTAATCTGTTGCAGTCTCTGTTCGAGCAACAAATCAAGTAATCCTTCATTAGTTCGCGAAGAAAAGTTGGTTTCTCTTCTTCTACTTCTTTGATCATATGGTCCTTTATTATGATGATTATGATTATGATTATGGCTATGGCTATGGCTATGGCTTTGAGAGTTATTATTATTAATACTATTATTAGATTTATTATAGAGTCTATGTCTGTACGGATAGCGGTTGTGTCTGTTTCTGTGTCTGTGTTGGTCAGCGTTTTCCTCATCTGATTGACTGACATCACTATTACTTGAATAATAATTACAATTCTCTGCAATCTTAAGCCTAAGCGCACCACCACTTGAACAAGTGATCAGTTCTACGATCTGTTTGTGGGACATTTTGCTCACATTCTGACCATTGACTGACTTTAAGTAATCACCACTTCTTAGCCCACATGCTATGGCCTGTGCTTTCACTTGAGTCAACATACAGGGCATCTCTCCTGTCAATTGTTAATAGACATACAGTATAGACATTAGTATAATATATTTCATAACATTCATACAAATTGTCAACTTTTAACACTTTATTAGCCACTTTATATACCAGTGGCAAAGTCACAAAATTTTGAGTGGGGGGGGGGGGCACAAAC
>JAUJYT010001538.1:0-11247 GCA_033996565.1 Nanhermannia nana
TTTGATTAAACAATTTATGACATTTAAATAGAAAATATTAATATAATTATTATTATAATTACAGGACTACACACTAACACTATATCTAAACCAGTACTGGAAAGATGAAAGATTGTCTTTCAGTAATGATAAGTATGAGCTCACATTATCGGGAGATTTTGCGGAAAAAATATGGGTTCCGGACACCTTGTATGCAGACTAATCATTACAATTTATCTCTATTATTCAAATGAATCAGTAATGCATTAACAAAAAATCGATTGATTTGTTTAGTTTTGCGAATGATAAAAATTCTTTTCTACATGAAGTGACTGAAAAAAATAAGATGGTTAGACTCAAGTCTGATGGCACTATTGCTTATGGCATGAGGTGAGCGCATATCTAACGAATAACGCTAAAAGATTTACATATTTCTCATAAAATCGATTTCTGAAAAGAGTCATTTTTGTTCATATATCTCAATTGACAACAGATTCACAACAACCCTCGCCTGTATGATGGATCTGCATTACTATCCATTAGACTCACAAAACTGTACAGTTGAAATTGAAAGTTGTAAGTTTCCAAGCTTTTACTCCTACCTTAAATATAATATTTTCCAAATAATGTGCATTAGGGTTAAAATTTCTGATTTCATATCAAACTATACTTTTTATTTTAAGAATTACTTAAAATAATAATAAACTTTTAGAATAAATATTAACTCTAGAAGTGAATTATATTGGAAGTATTGGTTAAAACTAAAAGACAAGCGAATTTATCTTATATTATATTTCTTTATATAAGACGGATATACTGTATCTGATGTAGTGATGTATTGGACTTCAAAGCCAGTGACAGGTGTTGAAGATGCAAAATTGCCTCAATTCACAATTGTTGGATATGAGACGACTGATCGAATGGAAAAGCTGGCGACTGGTGAGTATTAGAGTTCATGCTATTGTATCAATAGTTTCTTTTGCTTTCATCAAAAATATAAAAATAACAACTTATTCTGTTTCTCTATTTTTCTTCAATAAAAAATACTTTGAATTTTGATTTTTCCTTTCTTTAGGCACTTATCAGAGACTATCACTTTTGTTCTCATTGAAGCGCAATATTGGATATTTTATTTTTCAAACTTATTTGCCATCAATTCTCATAGTTATGCTTTCGTGGGTATCATTTTGGATCAATCACGAGGTATTTGTTCAGACAAATTACTTTCACAACAGCCCTCGTTTATAAAAACTTAATAAATTATTTCACTGTTAATCAAATGAAGATTTTTATATGAGCTCAATTTAAATTCATAATAATTACTTATCTTTTAATTAAAGGCCACCTCAGCACGAGTCGCATTAGGGATTACAACTGTACTCACTATGACTACGATAAGTACTGGAGTGAGATCTTCATTACCCAGAATTTCTTACGTGAAAGCGATAGATATCTATTTGGTTATGTGTTTTGTGTTTGTTTTCGCCGCATTACTCGAATACGCGGCAGTCAATTATACCTATTGGGGCGCAAGAGCTAAGAAAAAGCCTAAGCATGAAAAATCAGGCTCTATTTCTGGTAGGGCTATGTCTCCCTGTGGTAATAAGCCATCAGATGTATACTCAGTAAGTAAAAAACTTATAGAATAACTGTTAAAAAATGGATTTTTAAATATAAAACTGATTTGGAATCGAACAGAACGACGAAATCATAGAACTTCATGATATTAGAATGTCTCCCATCCCATGCCTAAGAAATCGTCACAATAAGACATTTAACACGAGTAGTACAACAGGTGCCACGGATAGCGAGATGCGATTCCCTCCATCACTCAGAATGAGTAATCCAATCCATCGGTTGCCATATTCACCCGCGAGAGCAAGTGTTTACGGGTCTAACAGATCGCGTTATGGCAGAAGTGATCCTTATAATAGAGGTAAACCACGTATGTTTCAGTCTATAAAACGTGGCGCAAGTGCTTTCAAAGTCTCAATGCCGAAGATTAAAGATGTGAATAAAATTGATAAATATTCAAGAATTATATTTCCTGTTTCTTATATGATATTCAATGCATTCTACTGGAGCTTCTATACGCTGTAGTCAACCATTATGTTGGATATGATTGATATCTCAAAACATAACTAACTAATTATTGCAATGAAAACTCAAACGTTAATAAATTAGGAATATTTAAAACGATTTAATTGGTTAATCAATAAATTCAATTCATATAAATATTTATAAATAACTCATGTTATTGTTATATACCATTCCATTAAATTATTGCTATAATTCATAATTAAATAATTTATATATCATGTAATTTAAGTTTTAACGCATTTTCAATGTAATTCATCAGAAAGCAATTTTATCTTATTTGTTCGTAATTATAGATTTAAATAATGTTAGTCTTATCAACAATTTTGCTTTTTTCATAATTCATAAAGTTTTGTTCAGTTTCAATGAGGATTAAGTCACAAATCATTAAAATGAAGTTCAAAAAGTTAGACAAAGTTTTTAAAATAACAATAGATATGACTTCTATGTAGAAAAAATTTGAAAATTCTGAGCCCATAGTGATCATAGTTTTTATTAACATAGAAAACTTACAGAATATTCGATAAAATATCGAATCTCAAGCTAAATATAAAGTTATCTTATACTGACAGATAGGCTCTGATGGTAATACTTTTATGTAATATTTTCTAAAATGATTTGAAAAATGCATTTGTTGTTATTATTTTGCAAAATAAGTATTCGCATCGGAGTTTGGGTCATATAATAGCTGTACGAGTATAGTGTTTCCATCATTTTGGTTAATATGAATTGTTATTTCTCCGATAATAGATGTGCAAAATTGGAAGAAATAAATAAAACTTTCTGAACAAATAATGTTGAAAATAAGTTGCAACGAAAACATATTAATTCATAAAGTTCTATAAAGTTCTATAATTGTAAAATAATGCGTTAACCCATTATGTAGAATAAAATTTGTTATAACTAACAAAAAGCTTAATGTTATTCAAATAATTAAAGTTTAAGCATTTATTGTGATTTAATATAAACATTTATTTAAGTATTTATTCAGGATTATTAAGACTCAAAAGGATAAAAATGTTTTATGAATTGGTTATTTTCCATATTATTTATAAAATTGAATAAATGTTAGTGAAGTTCGTAAAATAAGTTTCAACGAAATCGATTGGCGGAGTGTTGATGCTTAATGTAAAATATCTTCACCAAAAGCTCTGAAATATTAAACCTGTAGTTAAGCAAAAAGCAAAAATAATTATTACGTTGGTGGAGCTCTAGAAAACTTATCTTAATAGATAAGAACAAAGCAATGAAACTATTATTTTGCTATCAATAGACACTTCTTATTGTGATCCTTGAACTCTACAAATACCTTTTGAATGATTGGGTTATCATTAACTTAAGTTATATTTAATTAGATTCTATACTATTGACGTATTTATGAATAGCAAATAAGTCAAATAAGTGATTCGCTTTCCATAATTTTGAATTATTCTTATCAGAAATGTCTTACTACTAAAAGTTTAACATAAATGGCTTAAATGGATTTATTTATGAGCTTTAAATTGTTGTCAATTAACTTCTTATTATTATTTACATTAATTTTATTTTCTAAAGGTATGCCTATATGAGTATAAGTGTAAATCACGATATATATCAGCAATTTATTAATATTTATATATTTATTTACTTTTATATTTTTATATAAAAAACTTATTTTCGATCAAATCCTTATCTTAATCTGTTTATTGAACCTGTTATTGTTTTTATTGAAACAAATCAATTCTTAACTAAAAGATATGATTAATTATACTTAATATGAAACAAATTTAAGGTAAAATATATCCTAATCGGACGTGCGATGATCTCTGGGAGTATCATAACATTCGTATGTCAGGAAATTATATGATAGATGTAGACGAACAGTCAGGCAGTTTAAAGCCATTTTATGTAGAGTGTGATATGGGTGATGGAGAGGATATATTCTCAGTCAAAACCATTGTTCATCACGATTCTGAATCAACTGAACCCGTTCGTGGATATGAAGCTCCCGGTTCTTATGCGAGAAATATTTCTTATGGACTGACAGAAGTGAATCAAATCGAAACCCTTATTGACATATCATATTCTTGTCAGCAATTTATCAAATGGGACTGCAAGGGGGCTATGTTTGGGTTTTGGTACCCAAGAGATATAGACAACTGGTGGGTGGGTAGAGGTTGGCAGAACCAATACTATTGGGGCGGTGCAGAAACCGATTCCAAGACATGCGGATGTTTTCCTTATTGTTACCCTACTTTACGAAACTCCACCTGTAATTGTGACGCAAATCTTAAGCTTCAATGGCTTGAAGATTCTGGACTTTTGTTGGACAGAAAAAGACTCCCTGTTTTGCAATTGAGATTCGGTGATACCGGAGAATCATACGAAGCCGGACAATACACTTTAGGACCTCTTGTTTGTCGCGCGCGTGGACATAAACATGTCAGTATGGGGTCATATGTAGCTCCGGTCACTATTAAATCTCCGGGATATCCAGAATACTATCC
Organism: Nanhermannia nana; assembly: GCA_033996565.1. Classification (NCBI taxonomy): domain Eukaryota; kingdom Metazoa; phylum Arthropoda; class Arachnida; order Sarcoptiformes; family Nanhermanniidae; genus Nanhermannia; species Nanhermannia nana. The sequence goes on from JAUJYT010001538.1 coordinate 4,563, forward strand.
GACTTCTTTTAATCGCTATAAATGGCGTGTTATCATAAAAGAGGGACAAATCATTGAATTAGTTTTCCCTTATTATGATGTCATACACTATGGAGCTTATAATTCAGTCCCTAATTGTCGATTCGTTGTTGAGGTCGATATAAGAAACTCGAGCGGAGAACTCATTGGTAGCATCAAACGTGAAAAGGCAGCGCCGCCTTACTTCATATCAGACGGACGCGAAACAAAAGTAGATCTGTCACTTACGACTTGCAATCAAAGAAAAAATATAGAGAAAAAAGGTTTTATATTTTTATTTTTCATTTATGACAATCAATAATGGATTACAAAACTTTAAACTTGCTTTTGAACGACAGGATTTGTCGCAGAGTTTCGCAAATCTGAATGTGGCGGTTGTAATGCAGGCTTCGGTGTTAATGGAAGTGTCACTCATTGCAAAGTTATTCCAAACCAATGCATGACTATCGCCTCATTTGGATATCCATTCCCTCATTATATCTACGATAATACCGGCAATCATTACAACCATTCGTGGGAATTATCAACTTTTGAAGGATATATAATCCAAATTGAATTTAATGATTTTGATGTGATATCTACGCCTGGTTTGCATTTTTGTAACGCAGATTTACTATCTGTTTATGACATTCAATTTAATGAGACTATAAAGACGGGCACCTTTTGCAATATCAACAAATTCAATATCGGAAAATTGACTTCAGTTAGTAATCAAATGGTATTACAATTTAAAACAACTTTAAAGAGAGTCGGAAATAGCAGAGGATTTCACGGAACTATAAGATCACTGCCAAAGATAAACATTGTTAAAAAATGGAGTAATAATATCGCTGAAGGAAAATCAGCTGATCAAAGCACCACAAAAAGTGGATTCGAAGCATCGCTAGCTGTTGATGGAAATATAGACCGAAAACAGTTATCTAAATGTACGGCTACTAACTATGAACACGAGCCCTGGTGGAGGGTTAACCTTCAGAAGAGACACAAGATTTATGGGGTACAGATATATAGCTCTGATATAAGTTCACAAAATGAAAAGTTATATTGGCCTCAAGGAAGGTATGGTCTTCCAATGCCTGTTTCTGGCTGTCCGTCATTTGCTGATACTCAATGGAAAACTGGTATGAGATTTCATGATGTCAGGCATGAGATGGTTCAGGACGATAAGTCTAGATATTGGTCGCAGGGAATTATGCTTAAGGGCGGCTCTACGGATGGCGGAATTGTTCAACATTTTTGTATTCGAGATAATAAAATCATTAATAAAGACCATTCAAACACATCTAATTTCGGTTGGATGCCTGGCAAGTATTGTATCTTTCAAGTTGGAGACACATGTCCTGATGGCTTCACATCAGGAGCTATTACTTGGTTTGATAAAAGTAATTCCACTCCATCTGAAGAAAGTAAAAATTATGTTAAAGGAGCACTCCCTAAAGGTAAATCATAATTATAACTTTTATTTATAACTTTTATTTATAATTTTTATTAACAACAAGTCTGACTCAATTACAGAACTCGCTTTTGGTCATCTTTAGTTAAATTAATTAAATTAATTAATATATTAAAATTAAATCATTTCAAATTTTGCAGATATTTTAACACAAACAGATATAATATAACAATTGAAGTTTTTTGTAAATTAACCATAAAATGTTGGATCAAATGCTACCATGAAATCACATTTAAATAACAATAATATTATTTTTAAGGTTTATACACATCACACAACACAACGATATACTTTTGCTGTCGTGAAGATGGAAATCCGGACGTGTCTATCAAATTACCAAAAGACAGACCGTTCTATCTTTTTCAATACGGCGATGAATGTCAAAAAGTTGAGGGAATGTCTGAAATCGAACACTTTTTTCATTATGAAGAAGAGATACATCTTTTGGGAATAAGTTTAGAGCTTATATTCATAATGGGCACAAATCAGCTCAAATTTCAAGACCCGCACCCGAGAGTAGATATCGCTCTTTTTGAAAAAGGATTAACTCTTCATTATTGCTATTATGATGTTTCGGATCAACTCAAAGGTTTTCAAGTTCTCGTCGATACAACGCCTGACACTTATGGGTTTACTCGACATTACGACGATGTGACTGGCATTTCAAGAGCTGTTAATAAACCCTTTTTATCAGCAGTGGAATGCGGTTCTTTCGACGTCACTTCAACTGATTTGGACGTAATAACAATCAATTGTAAGCAACCTATTGAAGGTCAATATGTCATTATTTTCATGAAAGATCGCTTCGACTCTTTGAGATTATGTGAAGTTAAGGTGTTTGGTGAAGAAGCATGTGGTCGACCCTTAGGTATGGCAACTGAAGAGATACTAGACCTGGCCATAACTTCATCGTCTATTGATGATCATGGACTGGCTCACCATCACATCAACGCCCGATTAAATAGCGGTAAGGCCTGGTGTGCGGCCATATCTGATACTGAAAAGTATATTCAGGTAATAATTTCATGAATTACTATCAATTGTAGTTTAAATCCTTTATATTTGAACGATTAGATTGATCTTCTTTATGGTGAAGGACGTCATAAATTCAAAGATTTAAACTTAAAAGCAGACATTCCTGTCTCTGAAACATCCAATAATTATGTGACAATAGTTGGAATTGCGATGCAAGGGATCGATAATTTATTTAAAAGTTCTTTTGTGACACAATTCCACGTCTTATTCAGTAACGACACTATTAATTGGACTTTTGAAGAAGAACCGATCGGCAGACAGAAAATTTATAGATGTGTTCAATGCGAATCACAGAGTATTGATGGAAATGAAATAGTTATGTATAACTTACTTAAACCAATAATAACAAGATTTGTAAGACTGAAGGTTCTAAGCTTTAAGATTGCGCCCTGTCTTAGATTAGAAGTTATTGGGTGTAGAGATGAGTCAAGTCAGTCAATCAGTTTTACTTTTGATTAAACATTTAATCTCCGCATAAATTAATTTCAGAGCCATGTATGACAACACTGACTGATTCATCCGGTGTTATATCGTCACCAAACTATCCATTCTATTACGCGCAATACAAGTCTTGCTGGTGGCACATAAACCCCAAATCTAAACACGTTGAACTCGATTTTATTGTTCTTGATTTAGCGACAAGGGATAGAAGCGGCGGAAAGTAGTAAATCATATCAATCTCTTCTATTTCATAATAGGCTTTCTTTATGTTTAGTTCTATTTAAATAATATGATTTTCAAACGTAAACTTTTTTTTGGTATTATTAGATGTCACGATTCGCTGTCTATATACCACCCACAGGAAACTTTAATTGAATCCATCGATAAAATATCTTCCACACAATATTCATCAACGAAAATGCAAACACGTCTTTACCCGAAAAAAATCATATCAGACGGAGCGATAAGTATACACCTAAAGACTTGTTTTCGCTATTCTATCAGTCGATTTCAAGGATTTTATGCAACATATAAGATATCTTCATGTCCGGGCTGTGGAATCGGTGACGACATTTGTGGGAAAGTTCATAGTTGTGTCTCTAATTGTGGTCGGATTCTATCAATTAATTACCCGTTGAATTATATAAATAACCACAGATGTCAATGGCTTATAACAGCGCCACAAGAATATTATGTAAATGTGACTGTTGATGATTTTGATGTTCCCGAAACTTCAGTGGGATCTTCTACCGCATGCATCTTCGATCACGTCTCGTTCACCGATGCGTCCACTGGTCATCTGATTGGAAGGTTTTGCAACGCAAAAAAGCCACCAAAATATATATTATCGAATTGGAATAAATTGCTTATAGAATTCAATACTGATTCAAATCTTTCTGGAAGAGGCTTTAGCTTTACATATAATGCACAAAAGTTTGAATTACACCCTAAGTTAGCACAACTTATGATCGCTCCGGAAGGCGCCTGTCCTGAGAATTGGTCGTTCTTTCGCGGCTACTGTTATAATGCATTTTTCGAAAAAGAGTCTTTGCAATGGTAGCCATTCTCAAGACTTAATATTTATGATTAAATTAAAGTTAGAAAAATAGAAATAGAAAACAATTAATACTTTTTTAATATTGAATAAACTATCAAAAGATAAAGTTCTAATATTTGGTTATTTAACTAATCCTTAGGTATCAATCAGAAGAACGATGCGCTCAAGTAGAAAAAGGACGTGACGGACATTTAGTCAGTATAACAGATCAACACGAAATGCATGTCGTTCATTATCTATTAATTACTAAATGGAGAGTAACACCACATCAAAGCATTTATATTGGTTTAATTGATACAAACAGAGAAGGATTCTATAATTGGAGTGATGGCAACCCTATGAGTTATACTGATTGGTCGTATGGGACCAGCGATGAAGACATAGTCGCGGCACAGCCTGATGGCGGAGCCTTCGAAGATTGCACTGTTATTAAAGTTGATTCAAGTCATTCAACAGCCAACTGGCACGACATTCCCTGCTCTCTCGGGAAAAGGACTTCACAGCAAACAAGCCAAATAAATAACACTAAAATATTTTCAGACGTAATCAGTGGCTATATTTGTAAAATGGATTCAAGCGATTCTTCGCGTCAGTACAAAGTGAGAGAACCGCTATTTACTAATGTTATAACTGAAGATGAAGAAGAAATCTATCGTCGTGTCGATGATGACAGATATTTCGTTTGCGAAAATTTAGAGGTTATATCAAACCTATTTCGATGCGACGGAACACCCAATTGCAGGTCAGTTTAGCAGATATTATATTAATGTTTGTATTATAATAATTGTGACAATTATATAAAAATTATTTGTAGAGATGGTAGCGATGAAACAGACGGATGCCCTGTTTCCGGCAATTCTTGTCTTGATTCTCAATTTAGATGTGCTAATGGTCGGTGTGTTGCGGTCGGAATGGTATAAATTAATTATTATATAATAAATAGTTATAATTTCAATTAATAACAATTGACTATAACTGATAGTATTGTGACTTTATTGATGATTGCGGTGACGGAAGTGATGAATTGGTTTGTGAAAGACGTCAATGCAAGAAGAATTCAGAATTCAGATGCAATAACTATCAATGCGTACCACTCTCTAAGAGATGTAATCTTCTGAATGATTGCAAAGACCAAAGTGATGAGGGCGTTGCGTGCAGTACTGGTGGACGATGTGATCTGACTTCAACTTTTCAATGCTATTATGGAAATTGCATTCCTTTGAAAGCATTGTGTGACAGGCATAGAGACTGTCCGGGAAAGTTTCATGAGGACGAACAGGCGTCCCGATGTCATAAGAATAATAGCTCTAAAGCTTTCGAAAAGCGCTCTATAACTGTATCCAAACAGAACTGGCACTCAAAGCTTATTAGCGATCAGGTCGAGAAAGTTTGGGCGAGAAATGAAAGAAGTGCTTGTCTTTTGTCTAAACGGAAAACATGTCGGGTTTGTATTTCATTTATCGCTAATAATACTTCAAATTTTCAAAATTTTGACTTCATTTCAAATGTATTAAAGGATTTGCAACTTTATGATAATGTTATATCAAACGGCACTTATTTTATTCAACCCGAAGGAATTTCAACGATCGGTATGACAGTTGAGTGCTATTTTCTGACCGAAACTGCAAGAACTGTTATTCATCATGATTCAGAAGCAAATATATATGTTAGGAGTGATACAGACGGACCCGCAACTTATTTTCGAACTATCACTTATCAGTACAGTATTGAGTCAATTGTTGCGCTTATCAATAGTTCTAATTCATGCAAACAGTTCATCAGTTGGCAATGTTCTGGCTCTGGTTTCAGGTTCAATAGTTCCAAACCAGTTTCGTGGTGGGTCTCAAGACAAGGTTTTATAATTATTTCTTTTGTATAAATTTATTTCAAATACTTATGAATACTATAATAAGCTGAGACACTGGCGGAAGAGCCTAAACCCGAATCAAAGAGGAAATTCATTAAAATATTGATATACTACAGTAGTAAATACATTAAACTATTAATAGAAACATATTATTTTAATTTTATACATTACGTAAAAAATATTACATTAATTTCTGAGTTTTTCGAGTTTAATAATAGACACTTATAATCAGGGTTCGCCAAGCTCCTTCGCGTCAGGGGGTGTAAGTCTGAAAAATTTTGAAATTCTAGGGGCTAGGAGGGTGTAAAACTCATTGTTTTATAAGACAATTTTTTCAAAAATCGATTTTACCTCCAAAATTATATCAAAAAATATTGGCCGCCATTTTTTAAAATTGATTTTTTCCAACAAAAAAACAGGTCAACGGGAAAACTCAGCATTTTTCTAAGGGAATTATTTGATAAATACGTTTTGACGCCAAAATTTTTAAATTAAATGTAAATTTAATTATTTTATTAGATATAATATTTTGCGTTAAAAAGATATATTTTGTATTTCAGAAAAATAAATCTGCAAAAAAGTTCAAAAACGGCAACTTTTAGGAAGAAATTTTTTATTCAAAGTAAAAAAATTTAGGAAAAATCTTGGAGGGGGAGGGGTCTCAGTTTTTCAATTTTCTACGCCCCCCTACACTCCCCCTTGGCGAACCCTGCTTATAATAAACATTTTAGATTTTGTATTCAGAATAGAGCTCGTGTTTGAGTTGAACGGGTTAGAATTCTGTATTGAGGTTGTTATGCTCATGTTTCAGTTG
>JAUJYT010001539.1:0-11244 GCA_033996565.1 Nanhermannia nana
TAAAGCATTTATATGTTTATGATTTGAAATGAGTAACAAAACTTATTTGTGTATATTTTGGCTGTATTACGATGTTTACCATAGATATCAATACAATAAGCTATGATTCTGTAGACATTATTTACAATACATTCGCTTATTATTGAAAATTTGATTTTTAGTACACCACTCAATACACAAAAACACATTTCTATGATTTTTTATTTAGATTAATAACTTAGAAAATATATGAAATATTTGTGTATGAAATTACAATAAATATTCAAATGCCGATCAACTATAGACACAAGTATTATGTATGATATTGTCATCAAATGTAAACAAATTTAAATTCATTTTTCGGGCTTTTGATGCGAATATTGGTTTTAGTGTTAATATTTATCATAAATATTTTGCATTTAGTCTTAATGTAATTTTCTTTTAATGAGGAATGATATAAAAAATGAGCAAATTTTCTTCAATTGCTATTTCTAATGAAGAGTTAAATTCAATTTACAATATAATTAATACTAAGTTATTGAAGCCATTAATTAGAAGATAAATGTTTTTTATCTTTCAATTATAACAAAATGTTTGTATTACATGAATATTATTTACAATGAAAAGGTAATGAAAGTAACATAAGTTATGCTACCGTTGAGATGAAGTTATACACAAATCACAACATTTCTTCAAAGTTAGCCATAATATCGCTTTGTCTGTTCAAATCGATTTGTCCGGCTCTCTATTGCATAAGAATCGAAACATTAATTTTTGCAAATAAAACGAATGCAAGACTACTATCTCTACAATAACTCACCGCTTCCCGCATTCGCCTTTCCTTTTCTCTCTGTCTCAGTCTTTCTCTTTCTGTTTGAGACAATCCCTGTGAAGGAGATCCCGAACCTGAAGCCGGAGAAGAGCCTGAAGACTGGTTTTGTCGATTTATTTCTTCGAGTTGTTGTTGTTGTGCTTTTCGAGCTCTTTCAAGTGCCTCTTCTTCTTCTTTTTCTCTCTGTCTTTCCCTCTCTTGTCGTTGTCTTTCTCTTTCTTGTTGTTCTTTCTGATGTTTCCTAAACTCCTGCTGTACTTTCAATTGTTTTTGTTTATCTAACTTTTCCTTCGCCTGTTTCCTAAACTGTTCAAAACTATCTTCAGCCGAAGCTTTAAGAATGGAACCGCTGGAACCACTGGCCGATTGTGCTAAACTAGACCACGAGCCAAGATTTTTTAATTTCGATTCTGGAGCCTATTTATGTGCAATTAATTTTAGTATTAATTTAATTGAATAGAATAGAGTAAAACAATGGAAAAGAAGACATACATTAGATTTTTTATTAGCCGACATCACAGATGAACTTGACATAGTTAATGACTTGGACAGATCCTTTTTCTCACCATTTGCAGGTGAATTAGAAGTATTTAATGAACTAGAAGTATAGGGAGAATCCATAGGCGGCAAAATTCCTTAATTCAATCATTCAAACAAATATTTGTTAGTTTTTATGCAAATAAAAAACTAATTTATTTTAATAGAATAAATATAAACCTGGATTATAATCAGAATTAGTCTTCGATTGAGACGGTAGAGTACTTCCAGCATTATTGGGATCATCTTTGCCTTTATGGTGACTTCCCTGAAGTTGTGTCGGCGCTAATGCATTAATTTAACGGTTTATTTTAAGTTTTTGTAAATTTATTCAAAACTAATTTTAAAAACAAATAATCATTCAAATGAATCCTGATATAGAAAAGAATATAAAGTTTATTAAACGAATAGAGAAATTGGATATTAAATAATCAAAAGTGAATAATTAAATTGATAGCAAAAGCAAAAGCAAAAGCAAAAGCAAAAGCATAAGTACTAATCTAACTGTAATAGAAATAAATTTATCAGAATTCACATTGAATGCGATTCGATTTATATTAAATCTTTTCAGTTTACTTTTCAAAAATCAAATGATTACTAAAATAGAGTTGTCATCGAGTATAATAGGTTTTTGTTTCATAAGTTTAAAGAACATTTATTGTTTGATTATCTACTCAGTGAAATCGTCAGTTCTGTAGTCGGTATATCAGATGCAATTGAGTTCACTATATTAAATGGTTTATATACAGAGGATTGGGTTCGAAATTCCAGGTTTAAGAGGTTCGAGTTAAAGGTTACTACTAGTCCTTCACGAGTAAGTCCTTTTTATAAAAAGTAAAATAAAAGTATTTTCTAAAACTATTTTTAATTAAGAGTAAAGTAAATTTACTTTTTTCAAATTTTAAAAGTAAAAGTATTTAAGAGTACTTTTTTAAAGTAAGCAAAAGTAAATGTAATACAATTATAGCAAAAAAAGTAAAGTAAAAGTAAAATACGAGTAAATTTTAAAATGAATAATCTTTTCTACTTTAGTCTCAAAATAATTTATTAAATTTTCTTAGATTTTAGTAAATCATATTCTAAACTTAAAAGCCCTCATAGAATCACATAATCTTTGAAGTTAATTGACTTTAGATTTATGGTAAACACTATTATAATAAAATAGCAAATAAGTTAATAAAATCGGAATAACCAACGAATTATCCGAAAAGAAAGAATATATAAAATAGGAAAGTATTGTCATTTTTGAATAAGAATACCTGTAGAAAGTGATGGAGGAGTGAAATGAGATGCATTGACTTTAGGAGAGTCTCGAACACGATTAGATGATTGATTATCAGAATTTTGATTCATTTGTAAATTAGCTAAAGATATATAATCAAAAATAAGATCAAAAGAAAATAAAATGATCCAAAAACAGAAAAACACTAACGATTTTTATGGGTTTGCGGAGTCGGTTGTTGTTGAATCGAAGTTGAGATAATAGTTTTTCTAGTCGGAGCTGCAGTGGCGGTAGCACTGGGTCTCTGAGGCTGTTGAGGAAGGCTTGTATGGGAAGCAACAACAGGAGGCTTTGCTACAGGTGTTGTCAATGGCGAAAGTTGACGGTTTAGGTTTTCATACATATCAACAAAGGTATCATTACCTAAATTTGAAGAACCAGAGTTAGGGCCACTTTGGAGTGGCATTGGCTGATGGAAAGACTGACTACTCGTAAACGGATTTGGTGGCACTTGTGATGCAATATTGCCAGTGATTTGATTAAATGTTTGAGTAATAGGTAATGTTCCGGGAAATGTCGGTGTGTGTTGAGAATGTGGTGCATTGAACTGACTCATGGCTTTGTTAGTGTTTGCCTTCTTTTTTGGAGACTCTGTACAGTATAGTCATTATTAAAATAAAACTATATATTACTTAATCAAAAACTAAACAAATGGCATAAATGATACGTAAGAAAAACCTCTGATTGGTGTTAACGAATGCCAAAGAGTGCAGTGATTCTGAGAAGACAATAAACGAACACATTTGAGGAAAACTTTAAAATTTATTTCTAAGAAAATTCGGTCCAACACTTAATACTTTTAAAAATTAAGTATTCTTTTGATAATTTGATATTTTAGTCAAATTGCGTTTTAAATTACATGATAAAAAGTATTGGGCACACAATCATATCATAATCATTGTTAATGACAAACTTCATTACAGCCCAGTAATGAAAACAACTTTACTTGCATTACACGTAATTATAATAGATTTATATATAAAGAAAAATTTGCAATTTATGAACTAATATTTACAAATGTTAATAATGACATATTATAGTATTTTTATAATGCCCTAAAAGAGCCACACAATAACTGCCCCAATAACATGATTTACATCTTTAAGAAATATCATATAAAATAAATATATAAATAAAAACATAAAGCTTACCATTAATTATGCAAAATATTTAAAAGCTATTGGAGACAAAGGGATGACTAATAAGAAGAGTCAAAATATAGTTTACAAAAGCCCAAGAGTGCTCATGTCCTAAGAGGCCGTCTAACCATCTATAGAAAACTTTTCAATTAATTTTAATTTAATTATAATTTTTTTATTATAACACATTCTAAAGAAACTAAACTAAAGACACTTTTCTAGATTCAAAAATAAATGCGCGCCTTTTGCACCTCTTCTTGCATGCACTCTCTCTTCAATATAACGTTACATTTAATTGTATTAATTTATGTTCAAATTTAAATTGTGTTTAAATTCAATAAAATTAAAAATGGAATGAGTGATGATAGTTGACTATAGTAATGAACATCAAATAGTTAAAAATCAATAGTTGTTATAATAAACGATAAATTGAGTTATTTGGGCAGTTAATGCAACTTAAGAGAAATTATTTACAAATTTATGCATTTTTGCCAACAATTTCCTAAATATGATAGAAATATACAAATGAAAAGATCTTCAAATGCCACAAAAGACCACTCGACAGACTTTATAACTAACTGACCCCTCAGAACACTGCACTCTGGATCTTACGATCTTTGTATTATATTAACATGAATTAGAATATTGTGTGTATGTATTGTTTTGCCTCAATCTGTTTTAGATGAGGCATTGCTTACAAAAAAGGCGATTTTGTGTAATGAATGGCTTATTTACATGATATAAGGGAACAAATGAAGAATTAGACCCTAACATGCATTTTCATTATGATCAAAAACGAAAGTCTCTATTATATGATAAGGTTTTGCACCGACTCATTATTTCAGTCGTAATAATGAATGATTTCAAATCAATGTGAGGTAGAAAACAAACTACGAAAAGACTAAATGCGGACAAACAATAGAATATTTATTTCATTGCCTAATATGTTATATTTAAAGGACAGGTGAAGTCCAATTCATACGAAGCAAGTGTTTAATTAGCCTTAAATGTTGTGACGCTTTATGTAAACTCAAATGTTGTGAAATGAATGATGGCTTAACAGATGGTAATGCGTTCCTAACCTGATTCAGAATCGCTGCTATCAGAAGAACTACTTGAGCTCGAACTACTGCTACTATCGCTGTCACTTGAGCTCGAACTGCTAGCGCTTAGTCTTGTGGGACCGGCAACGTCTGCGTGAGAGTTCTCCGAATCTGTGAAAGCATAAGGATCTGTATTTCAATAAATCTCCGAATCATTTTCTATTTCTATCTAATAAAAATACCTTTTTTGGGTGGTTTCTTAGCCGGCGCTCCTAATTGTCCGCTCACATCCTGTAAACGCTTTTCTAATTCCTGTTTTTTCTTTTCTTGCTCTTCTTTCGATTTTCCGGCGGCGGCCGCTTTGTTCTTCGTGTCTTTAATAGGTATAACAAATTTGTTAATTATATATAAGTTATTATTTCAATTGTTAACAATAGTTTCAATTTAAAAACCAACACTCACTATAAGGCTTTCGTGGCTTTTTCCTTAAACATGTCGCCACATAACTTTCCAATTCTCTTAGTGTTGACGGCTTTAAGGTTTCGAAGTCTATTTCTATTTCATCGGGATTTGAATCTCTAAGCGAAGGCTCACGGGATTGGATTATATGAACAACTTTTCCTAATTTATCACCTGAGAGATCAATAAATTTATGATAAGTAAGAGTATGAGTAAAAAGAGAACAAAATAAAGATGAAATACCCGGCAATTTATTAATGTCAAGACTGAGTTGCCGTTTTTCGTCATAAGACATTGGCTTAGCGTTATCCTCATCTTCACTATCAAACGCTGGCACAGCTTTACTACTTTTTTTATTGGCTTTACTATTAGTTCTTTGGCGCTTCGCCGGAGCGTTTGTTGCACTTGTTTTGTTTTGAGAGTTCTGCGACTTCGCTCCCGCACCAGACCCTGCTTTCGCTTTAGACGGCTTTCCTATGGGCGCACTTGTGTTGGTTTCACTTATAGGAGCGCTATTAGCAGAAGCAGAGCCTGACATGTTTGGACCCGAATTACCGACATTTGATATATTGCTTCCGGCATTCATAGAAGTGCCGTCTACTATGTCTTCCTTCTCTTTCTTGACGTCAACCTTAGAGTCGGCATCTTTTTCTTTTTTGGTACTGCTTCTGGTCTTTCTCTTCTTCTTCTTGTCCTTCTTTTTGCCGCCCTCTTGAGCTAAAATACTGATCTGTTCCGTCACTTTCTTGAGTTGTTCTTGTAATTGCTTCAACTTTTTGTCTCTTTCCTCTTCACTCTCACTTTCACTACTCGAAGAACTGGCAGAAGAACTTCCACTAGAACTGGAACCACTACTATCAGATTTGCCGGTTTGTGAGGGCTCAGTATGTGGGGGTTCGTCAGGCATTTTTGCGTATCTCATCTCAAAAACATCCTATTATTGAATTTTATAATTAAACAATTGTAGCAAAATCATGAAACAGAAACTTTAATTAAATTACTTCAAAAGAGACTGCGATTAATAAAGCCTAATGTTATACCTCTACTGATAATTAGAAATTCAATAAATATAAAGAATTTCCTGCCCAGGAGAGGACATCAAAAAAAGAAAAAATAAAAACACATTAAGCATAACATACTTGAAGTTTTCTGGCCATTGCCACTACTTCATGATCGGGTGGATTATATTTGTAACAATTTGTAAATATTAATCGCACATCAGAGGCAAAGTCTTCAGGCTTTCTATATTCTCTATTTTCCATTTTTACCTTATTTTCAATAAAAAAAAAAATATAATCAAAAATTTGAATCATATATACAGCAAAATCAATAATCAATATGTAATCGACTGATACCTTAGCAGTTCCCAAATCCATGGGATGTTTAATAATTTCATGATAATCATGTAATTGAAGCAGTTCAGCGTCGACCGGCTTATAGAAAGGCCAGGCATAGCCCGCATGCTTTTTGGCAAATAATTCCTTCAATATTTGACTGCAATATTTCATCTGTTCAGACATTTTGCCTTTTTTAGGCTTAGATACATGTTGTGCGGTGTCGGGTAAGTCTTTAGATGGCTTTTTGATGGGACGACCGCTTTCCCTACGCGTAGACATTTTAGATGGTTTAGCTTCTACACTTTGCTGGTGATAAACAGATACAGAGTCTAAGAGAGTAGTGGTGTCTGCTTTCCGTTTGACACCTTTTTTCGACTTTGGTGGTCCTGATTGAATGGGTTGGATCACAGACGGACCACTACTTCGAAACTGAGTGTTTTGCATGTTTGGTGCACTTGTTTGCGGTATTGGAGGAACTGTTGCAGTAGGTATTTGTGACATCGCTGTCATCCCATCAACAAAAGCTCTCGGTATTGATGGTGTCGTCACTGATGTCTGACCTCCAGATTGTAGTGGTGTTGAAGGAGTTGTATTAGAGATCGTAGAGATGGGCGCGATTTTATTGATTGGAGGAGTACTCATAGGTGTGGGTGTTGTATGTAATGGGACGGACACTGAACCTGAATTTGTGACACTTGGCTGAAGCCCTATCGATGGCGTCGAAGACACCATTTTAGTGGCTCCTAAAGAGTTCTGCAAAACAGACGTAACAGGAGATGGAGGAGGAGGTGCTGCGACTGCTGTTGCAGATGTGAGTGAGACTTGAGATGAAGATGACGTTCCCGATGATTGTGAGGCCATTGCATTACTTCGAGTCGCTTGAAATGATGCCGCACCTGATGGCAAAGCACAACAGTTCTAATCTTAATAACTTTAAGCATATTAAGCATTATCTAAGCATTTATTTAAGTTACGGTTTTATCTCTCTATAAACCAACTATTTATATACCGGTAGTTATTATTTATATTTAATTCATTTCTGAGTCTATTCTAGTTGTCTGCACATTAACTGCAATTAAGTGTTAGTCATGACTAACATTAGATAAACTCAAATAACAAATTGAAAATGCTATACAAGTACTGCATCTGTATTTGCAATGATAGCAAAAAAAAGTATAAAATAGAGAAGAAATAGAGAAAGCAAACAGTGACTGACCTCTACCTCTGGGGCCACCCTTCCCTTTGCCCTTTTTGCCTTTGGGTCCCTTGAGTGGAGGCATAGGAATTTCAATTTCTTCTTTAGGCATTTCAGTAATTTTAGTTAAAAACATTTTTTCTAAAGTCTGTGCCATAAGCACAACATCCTCTCCGGGCTTATTATACACATAACAGTTAGTGAACATAGTCTTAAAGTCTTGAATGCACTCAGAAGCAGAAAAATAGAAGCAGTTCTCGAGCCGTTTCTTAATGGTTCCCAAATCCATGGGTTGTTTGATGATCTTGTGATAGTCGGGAAGTTTTAATTTGATGGTATCGACGGGATTATGGAAAGGCCAGGCGAAGTTGTGCTTCCATAACGACTTCATCACCACCTTCAACAGGAACTGCAACTGATTCGTATTCCTGTGAGGCTTAGACTGACTCGCAGTCACAGGTGGCTGAACCACACCGTTCACTGGCTCTAACGGCTCGCTCTCGTTGTCCAACTTCGATGACGCGGACATCTCTTTCTGCTGCTGCGCGTAATTGTTGTTTTGTTGCTGTTGTGGAATCATTGCTGGTATTGACGGAGAATTGACTGATAGATTGGGAGCTGAGACAAAACCTCTTACTATGCTCTGTGCAGTTTCGTCTTGAGAACCGCCCATCCTTTCCACCAATTCATCAAATATTAGATTAATATCAATAAAAAGCTATGATAATAGGCTTTAATAGGCTTTAATGCTTACCCGGTCTCCATTTAAATCTTAAGTTTAATTCTATTATATGTTTGTCCACACAGTCAATGATAACAGACATTCACGACATTCACCACCAATTGTATCTCTTTTTCGGTAGTTTACTGTAATTCAATCAGACATTATATTTGTTAATATTTTGTACTATACTTTACATGTATTTCAATCCTAAACATGTAGTGATATATTGAAAGTGCGCTCATTTCTTAATTAATGTCTGTATTGATATCTGTATTGATAACTGTTTTTCATCAATACATGAGAACTGAGGTCTCACTCAAAGGCCACTCATTTGTACGCATTTTGAGCGCAAAACAGCATTTTTTATATTTAATTATACTATTAGTGGTCTTACTATTTATATGAAAAAAAGTGCAATAATTATGTGTTTGAGTGAACCCAAAAAAGGATTCAATTTTATTGAAAACAAATATTTAGTATAACAAAAGAAAAGAAATAAATGCGTTTTTGATTAACATAAGAAAACGCTTTTGAAGAGAACACATGTGAGACCAACCCCTCGATTGGCGCCTTTGGCACCTGTACTGCCATCTGTGTTACGTGAAAGTCATACATACATATTGTGCTATATAGAGACCTAACCTATACCTATATTACGATAGATTCATATCAATTGAGAGACAGCACACATGTATATCATACACAATAATAAAAAATAATTTAACATTCAAACGGCTTAACAATTGGGTGAAATTTGAATGAAATGCACATAAAATGTATGCAAAGCCAAAATGTATGTCTAACCTGACTGTTGGGCACAATATGGCCGTCAAAGAGCTATCTCTACCTCTACTATATATCGATATGATATACAGTACTGTATGTTAGGCTCATATAATGCTTCGCTTTATTCATACATATAATACATTATATTTATAAGTGTTTAGTACTGACTCACAGCAGAGCAGAGCAAACATGGCTTAGATGTGACCCTGCACTGTATTAATTAGTATTAATATGAATTATGTGTCAGACCTATCACTATATAACATGACAAACAAGGACTCAATGGATGACACGCTTTACCGGCATTTCATATCTCATGGAAAGAGACAAATGAGACAAATGTTGTTAATCAGAAATGATTTCAATTCACGTTTATTTGTATTCAAAAGAAGCAAAATATATGAGAAATACATAAATATAATAGAAAAGAGTCAAAAGTGAGTTATATTTCAATACATTTCAGCGCGAATTCAACGAACCTTCGCGTCGTAGCCGTACAGACAATAATAATGGCTGGCCTTGAAGTGAGTCACACACAAGTCTATGTATGTATGGATACAACCTATGAGACAACTGCTCAATATATCAGAGGTTTGTTTTCAGTTCAAATACATTTCAATACAGCTTTATTTCAATCCATGAACTATACTATCATTGAATACAACCTTTTTTATTATCAATTGATGGCTCGGAAAGCCTTTTATTCCTTAATATAATCCTAAAGCACATGATATTTGCAAATTTGTCATCACTTGCAATCACTTGCATGAGACTAATGGAGACTCACTGTATGGAAACCATCACAACAAATGCCTGACTATAGCACTATAGCGAACTATAGCACTGGTCTATACAGCTATATGTATGTGTATGAGTGCGAGACTATAGCACAGCAGCCATTCATTGCCAACAGAGACACACAGTGCACACCATCACCAGAACAGGTCTCACAGGCAAACACTCACCATAACAGCTATCATACTATACACCCATCTCATTGGCTGATACCTATCACGTGATCTAACAATACCATCACATTCACTGCTCTTTTTATTTTATATGAGTCCAGATTTGTGTTTCAGCCGTTTTTTCATATCTAATATTTTCAAAAACTTCACTATTATTTGCATTCAGTTTAAACTTTTGGGTTTTGTCTTTAGATATTAGTGAATACTGCGTACAATCAAAGGACTCATTCGCCTGACATTCGTTGTTTGTGAGGCGGGCGTAATAGCACTCACTTGAATAGCAGTGAACGCCACCACTAATCGCACTACTAATCTCTCCAATCCTATTGGACTCCATCAGCACTATTATCATATCGATAGTCATGCGATTATATCGATAAAGTTCAGGTAAATTCAAATCTATATAAAGTTACCGGTTATTTGGTATGAAATTAAATAATTTTAATGTTTAGCAAAACTAAACTTAAATAACTATTCAAACTTTTGGATGGCATACAGTAGAGTCAGTTCAAAAAGATTGACAACAAATAAAGCAAACCTTTCGAACCCC
Source organism: Nanhermannia nana (assembly GCA_033996565.1). Taxonomy (NCBI): domain Eukaryota; kingdom Metazoa; phylum Arthropoda; class Arachnida; order Sarcoptiformes; family Nanhermanniidae; genus Nanhermannia; species Nanhermannia nana. Next base: position 10,832 of record JAUJYT010001539.1, read on the forward strand.
AATTGTTTCAAAACAATTAACTTAAGTTCACTTTAGTTACTGTTCCTTATCTGTAAGGTCTGTATACATATAAACCAAGAGACTGAGCCTTATTCTCATAATCGAAAAAAGCATCTCAACTAAAGTTTTACAAAAGTTATGGCACATATTCGACAACATTTCGGTTTTCGATGACTCATAAGACTCGCAAAAGTTAGGAATACAAACAGATACGAAAGTTAGGACACAAACAATTGGTTATATATTTATAGAAAATGACTAATTTTATAAGTGTTCATAACATTACTTATAATTGAATAAACGTGAGCCACACTTAAGCAGTCTTTAGAAATGACAACTCATTACAACTCTTAAGTACTTTTATCTTAACAAAGAATATGTTTCTCAGACTTATACAGAATCTATTCTTTATT
>JAUJYT010001540.1:0-11241 GCA_033996565.1 Nanhermannia nana
TGGCGGGCCATACGCACGGCGCGCAGTTGGGTGTTGAGGCCGCTGGTTTGCGCTGGAGCCCGGTTCAATACCGTTACCTTGATTGGGCAGGCCTGGGCCACCATCATAACCGATATATTTATGTTAACCGCGGCTTTGGTTTCCTGGGCCTAAAAGGACGCATTGGCCTGTGGCCCGAGGTGGCGGTAATTACTCTAAAAAGAAAAAAACAATAATCAAATAAAATAAGTTCTGAAATACTTAGTTTTGCATAAAAAATAGTGTTTGCTCTTTATTTAGAATTCGTATCCCATATCCCATATCCCATACGCACAAACCTAATCCCCTGATCTTACCGCTAAACTACTGGTTTAATTGGTTTAAACAACAATTTGTTTTTAAATATGACATGAAAATTAGTTTTATGGCATCTAATTTATTGAATCCGGGAAATGATACGATGATCTTCATCAAGATGCAGGCTTTATATGCCATTTCGATTCACTGCCTAAGGGAAGGTCATTATAAGTTTGCATAATCTAAATATTTTGCTAAATCTAGATTTTATACTGTACTCAATATATTAAGAGCTTATGTTTTTCTCATTGATAATCGATATTTAGGAAAGCATCGCATCAAGTGATGCATTAAATATCTACTATTGTGAGTGTAGGCTAAAATTGAATAATATCTATAAATCATTATATAAGTTGTTATTCAAGAATGTCACAGATTAATCAAATGCATAGAAGTTGACTTCACAGCATTCTAACAAATCTACAAATCACTTCATAACTTGTTTCATAACTTGGATCAAGTCAAATACAGATTTCACAAATTCAGATTTATCTTTTTGTAAAAAATTTATTTTATTATTTTTTTCATTAACAATATTTTGCAGCTCTTTTCTCATATTTGATATATCAAGGAATTCAACACATTGATAGTCAGGTCAGTTATGACAGTCAAGAAGTGGACACAACTGATAACTAATCTAATTGTTCACAAAGTACATTCTCTGTTCTTCAAGAATCGGAATAACTTATAATCGCATTCAATTTGTTCTCTTGTTTTGTTAATGAATTGTTAAAATTTGATTGCATTTCATTTATATACCTGTAGTCTATAAATACTGTTTAAGTAATTTTATTATAAATCAGTTATAAATTTTAAAAGATGTAAAAATAAACTCAAACTACAGTTAATTCAGAATCTTTTATATTTATATTTATTTTGAGAATACGTTTATTCTCTTAAATATAGAATGTGTTTCATTTTGAAAATAGGCTTGAGTACCGGTAATTATTTTATTTTCATATTCACCTTAAATCAGTGCTGTCCAACTCATCTCGCGTAGAGGGACACAATTGGCTGAACAATACTTTGGTGGGCTACTTATTAATATAAATTAATAATTTTTTCTTTGAGAAGTAAACCTTTATATTTAACTTAAATATTTGACAATTAAAAAGAGATACCATTGCTTTATTTCGTTAACGCTGTTAACTCTTAAACATGAAGTTAAATGTTGATTAATATTTCTAGCATTTAGCTTTTGGAAACTGTAGTTACACGTCTACTAAACTTTAAAATCTGTGCTATCTGAAGAAAAAGTATTTGTTAAACTTCTCGCTTAAAAAATAGCATAACAATAAGACTGTATATTATATCGGGAACATTGAACACGATTGGATACATACACTAATTGATGAGCGCGAAAATATTGATTCAACAAATACTTTTTCTTCCGATAGTACATAATCTACAGTGTCTTTAAATTTCTGGAAGTTTGTGTATATGTATAGAAACAAAATAATTGTATAATTGCACAAAAATTTACTTAAGGGCAACCCAACTCATACAATACTGGGATATGGGCGGCCACCGAAAATCAAGTGGTGGGCCACGCATTGGACAGCACTGCCTTCAATAATAATAAAACTAAAGTATTTTAATAAAGTCTTCTATAAATTGATATACAAATTATGTACAAAATTAAACATTTATAATAATCGCAATCTTATTACAAGGTCTATAAAACAGTTCAATTCTCTTCAATGAGAATACAAAATAATAAAATTTCTTTTTAAAAAATGTATAAATAAAATCAATTTTAACAAGACTTCTGTGTGATTACATTAATACAGCACTAATTAATTATATGAATTGAATCACATATTAATATATGTATTAAAAGCCTGAGATCTGCGACCAGTGACATGTCTGCTGACGGTCTGATCTTGTCGTCTGAGAACACGAAGACTCAAATTAATAGACGTTCTTCTGGTTCTTCGGTTTTCTATTGCTGGTAGTGATGGTAGTCTTGGGGAAGGTGGAGGTGGGAGAAGACCATATAGTCTTCAAGTTGATGGACGACTAATAGGTAGACATCGGTTGCAAAACAATTCTTGGCCTCAAAAGACGCAAAGGCTCTGAAGTGTTTTGAGCCTTAACTTCAACTCTGTAGAGCGGACACGAGTTCTTGTTCTTAAGCCAGGATTTGATGCAAACTTTATGAAAGCAATGCTTGCATTCATCCAATTGTTGTCTTCAAAACTAATTATATCCAAACATATCGAACACATTTTGTAACTTTTGTCTTCTTTTTCTGCGACCGGACTCTCATTGTTGGTCTCATTTTCAGATTTGTCTTCAATTAAAGTTGAGTTGTGTTCAGAGCCGGTATTATTTGATGAATTGGTAAACACCTGTTGTTTGCATTCATGACAATACAGTATAATAGAGATTGAGATCCAATTGATCTGACTGTTAGACCGCACATAAATTGATTGTAATGTCTGAATTGAAGGCCTAACAGTTCATGTATTAATAGATAAATGGGTGAGTGATGTTTCCAACTGTGACACAGCAGACACAGCACTGCAGTGTTTATGAAATTAAATTAAAACTATATATCACTATGTATTGTGAGAAGTTGTGGGCATTATAACTAATAGGCTTCTTAGACTCCGCACATTTTAATGACCGTTTTGGACACCATTTGGTATACGGCTGTTCAGCGAAATTTTTTTAATCGGTTACTTAGTGGTGCACACCTTTCCTTTGGTAGAACTAATTAAATATTAAAATTTGTTGAAAGCTATCCTTTGTTTGACAACATATTATATTTTTAAAAATGATCTCATTTTAGAGAAACTAATATAAGATTTAAGTTAATTATGACTAAAATATCATAAAAATGTTTATTTCATTTAACACTAAATATAATCAATCAGTTGTTCTGCTTTTATACAAGTTATATGTCTTTACAATTAATTAAAATAAAATAAATAAAAGCAAATCAATTGCTACAAAAGTTTGAAACAATAATTCGCTTATTTTTTGAAAAACGCTTTAGTATTGACTCAAATGCTAGCTTTCACTCAACAATATATTTGTGGCCAAATTCAAGTCATTGTTAGAGCGCTGTAGAGCGCGCACCACATTCTGTCTGTCAAAACCCATTTCGACCAGAGTCGTCACCTTCTCTTCGTTTGCGATACTATTTTGTGCGCTCGACAGAGGTCTCGGGGAAGCACTCGATGGCGCAGTATTTGAATCATTTTGTCTTCTATTGGGAAATGTATTCAAATCATTTCTTTGATTTATTTCTCTAAATCTCGAAAAAAGCATTTCCTGTTCTACTAATTCCATGTGTTGTTGTCTTTGAATCTCAAGAGTGGCTCCCATTAAAAACGGTCCTTCCGGTGGTGGCTTTGACTCTAACAGCCATCCAAACAGTCTGTTTGTCAACAATGCTATAGATTTGGGAACTTTTATATAATCGCAGATATGAAATACATTCCAACGACAGATCACGCCTGATATTAGTGCAGATATCATACAAACTATACTACTATTCGATGAAATCATTGTCTAAATAAAAAAAAATACATTTTTAAAACTCTTTTCAGTAGTTATTAATAAACTTTAATAAGTTTTTTGTGAGAGCTTCATCACCAAAGACAATGGTGAACATTGAGTTATACTCAAAATTAAGTCTATTTGACAATTATTTCAATTATTTTTCAAATACAACTTCAGATAATAAGCGCTTTTGTGCGATAATTTTGATTTAAGAGTGGAATACCTGTAGACCCAGAAGATATACCAAACTCTTGCCAGTTATGGGAATTCCTAAGAGATGCGATTGAGTGACTCGAGGAATATCAATGTAATAGTTTATAAATAGAGGCAATATTAGGGCGAATCTAAACATTTATTTGATATATTAGTCAATTATAACTATTATAACATTGCATTAAATGAATGACTGCTTACGGCCCACAAACCAGATATTCGATGTTCATTATATTAAAGTGATTCAGGACTGACACCAATGACACCTCCAATAGAGTGGAAACAGTGAAAGTCACCAAAAGATATGACTATAATGTAATATTCAATTAATTAAATGTAAAGCAATGGCTAATGACTGATAACTGACCGCATATTTATGAGAACCAAATCTGCGCTCAAATATGCGGAAATAGTACAGCAATAGAGAGCCGCAGACCATGTCTTTTAAGTCATAAAACGCTAATTTTGATAATAATATTCTCCAAAACTGTTGCGAAATATATATTAAAATTTTGATTAATATTATGAAAAGTGTTAACAAATGTTTGTAAACAAAACCTTATATCTAATGATAACGTCACTTATGTTGCAAACAATTAATTGTCGATAATTAGCCAGAATTGGGACATAAAGAGCACACGAACTCAATAAGACGCCGCCCAATAATGTCTTTGTTATCGGAGTCTTATCTGAAATTTAATTCAATTCAATGTCATATTTAATACAAATAATTGAATGTATTTTTAAATTAATTGAAGAGAAGTGTTTACTCACAAAACCCTAAATTATTGTAGAAAAGAGCCATTAATTCAATGCTTTTATTACTATTTATTACTATTTATTATTAATTAATTAGATGTTTACTTAAATAAAAGTAAAACACATTTTCATAATTAAATGAATGTTTGTTTTTGAACCGATTCCTAACCCATAAGTTTTGCTCAAAAGATTATTATTATTACAGAATATTTATAAAATAAATAGTATCGAATCGAAAACTAATTCATACTTTTTTCTATAGAAGATTTGTTTTCAATTCAATTGCAAACGACTACAAGTTTCTCGTAATATTGTAACCAATAGTTAAGGTTATATAACTGTATATGAAATCTGTTTTATTGAACAATAGGTTCCGCCACTTCATCGTTAAATAGCACTTATTTAAGCTTAAGCTTTGATAATAGTTACTTATAATCGCGAACCTTTGCAATGAGGATTTAATTTTAACGCCGATTCGGGTGGTTTTATAGGGTTAAAAATTTTGGTCAATTCGGGTTTTATTGAGTTTAACCGGAAAATTTATTGAACGTCTGGTTCATAAATTTAAAAAATTGCGTGCATTAATGAAAATGTGTGACTCTCTATTGAAATATAGAATCTCGTACATATTTAAGTGTTGATCAGTTAATGATAAGCGACAATCTGTTTGAACATTTCTAAATTTGGATATCATCTCTACATCCAAACTACCATTAAAGTTAAAGTTATTCAAGTTCAACATTAAAGTTGTTCAAAGTTTTAAAATATTCATGCGATATGTATGTTCGATGAAGGTCAATTTGGTTAAACCCGATTTTTTATTTTTTTCGAGAGTTTTTAATCAGGTTCATTCGGGTTAAACCCTAAAGGTAGTGTCTCTATTATAATCGTTATACTGTAATAGCAGCTTATGAAATGATTATTATTGCTATTCTGCTATTCTTGAGAGTTCCATTTGGACTTCCATTCTTACTATTTGGACAATCGTTCCAATGTATTGTTGAATATGACGCTGATTCTCATTTGCTTGATTTTTAATTTAATTAAGCTTTAGCTCGAATATTAGCACTTATTATAAACTTACCTCAAAATCTATTACAAAGTAGAATCAGCGCGATATTCAACAATACATTTTGGGACATTCGCCACAATAGCCAAGAATTACTAAATCCATAAACCCATAAAATCTATTAATTCTTTATTAATCTCTGTTCGATTAAATACACATTGAATAAGTATTCAGATTAATTGAGATTTATTTGTATAGAATGTTTTGAAAATACAGAATATACATAAACTGTTGTCAGCTAAATGTTAAATGCGATAAAATTCATTAATGTAACTTTAAATACGAGACTAAACTCATAATTCATTGTAATTTCGTGAAAACTTCTTAAAAGTATAGAATAATAACTTCGGATTTTTTAGACTTTTAAATATAGAATTAAAAATTCGTTGATATTTAACATAAATAGAATACTGTTAAATATTAATTATTATATTTATACGCATCAAAAGGCTTTAAATTAATTCACAATTAAAATACATATTTTGAAGAGTATGAACACTATTTAAAACTTGTGAAAAAATTATTACACCTATTAATTAAAACAAAGTTTTAATACACAGTTTAATACTCTATAAGCAACTACTAAAGCAAAGATGAGATGTTCGTAAAATATTGAATAAGAAAAATATTTTTCCACACATATAAAGATTGAAACCGTTTGATGCGACCACTTGTTTGGTGTAGAGCTTGCGTCTTATTCCTTTATTTAACAATATTTCTTTATTTGTTAGTATTATTTTTTAAATAAATAAATAGAAAAGTCTATCCTTTTAATGTTCAATCGAAAGTCCGTTTGTTTTAAATGTTTTTTGACTGAATTTAATAAAGATTTGAAATAATATATCGATTATTATTGAGAAAAAGCTAAAATATTCTGTATTGAAGTTTTGATACATTAAATTTTTTTGACTAATGATAGTATAAGAATAAAGAGAATTTAATTTAAGTTGTTTAATATAATGCTTTATACGAGTAATGAAAAGCTTGAATATATTGCAGAAACCTTGATTCCCTCATAAGAAAACCCCTAATGACTGCTCTTTTTTATGTAACATTAGTTGGAGTAAAATTTGATTCACTTTATACTTAGAATTCTCACTTGTATTGCCTGCATTTCATTTATCATAGACAACGATTTTGTGTATTAAACTTAGTAATACTTATATATATTAACTCTTACTTTGCATTAACTTATAGTAACAAAACTATTATTATTTTGAACAAAAAAAGTGACATTAATATAATAAATTCAAAAAATGAGAGACAATGTGATAACAAATGCAAATAGAAATAAATGTAATGAGAAACGAATACAAAAGAATGTGTTGGGTGTGGAGCGCATTATTCGTTCCCCTTTTAGTTGTATTATTATTACATAACAACATATATCAATTCTTAATATCTTTGCATTATTTTTATGCTTTGACGCCCTTTTCAGTAACAAAAGCAAAGCACAAAAATAAATGGACATCAGAGCAGACAGAAAAAGTGCGAAGACGTTATCGATTAAAAATGAATGGAGGAAATGAATTCATGCTTATGGGATGCTGTGCTAGCGCTGCACCTTTTCTTATATTAATTTGATATACAGTATGCAGCATTAACTCATAAGTTATAGTTATATATCAAACATATGTACGATATATAGCTATTGATATAGAAATGTATATATTGTTAGAAACAATGCCCAAAGCTATGATACACCCAACATATATCGCATTCAACAGTTCACTTTTGCCTATTTTCTCAATTCAAAGGTAAAAAGCGCGATAAGCATTTGGTATTGTATTCCTCAAATAGCTTTTTTACCCGACTATAAACCAAACTTTATATAAAGCTATATTTGTAGACAAAAGAATAGCAGAAGAATAAAAGAAATATAAACTTTATTCCAATGTATAAACCTGTCAAATGTATGTTATACGTGCAGAATGAGCTCCAATTTCTATGTCGCATATTATTTTCTCCCCCACCAGAGTTGTAACTGTGGGACAATCAATGATGACCGATAAGAATATTGTTATAAAAAGCAAACCATCTGTCGCTGTTTTAAGTTTGAATGTATTCCAATGAATATGACTTATGATTTACGATATTATAATATCAAATCATTTTAAGGAACTTGCAGTCAGTTTCTAAGAAAGTAAATTCTGTTAAATTCTGTTCCTATTTCAATACAAGTGACGACATTATTGAGAGTCTCGAACGTAACTAATCTATTGATCTCATCCCACTATTAAATTTTGCTTATATTTTTAAAGTAATGGATAGGCAATAGGCAACTGGTTTTTATTTTTTAAGAAAACTAATTTCTGCAAAACAGATATTCATCTATTTTCTAACAAAATGTTAAATAATGAGTTCCGGCCTTTTCTGAAGATAATAATAGTTATTTGAGATGAACAAAAAAGAGAAAGTAGATTATTATAAGTTTCGAAAATTCATTAATTGATATATGATTTAAAGTCAAATCTTGAAGACATGTAATTGAGTCCTATCCCATATTTTCTGCGTTTGTAGTCATATTGTTCTGCTTTGTTTTGGTCGACACCTTATGCCAGAGTCCACTTTTATGATCAATGATTGATGATATGATCAGAGACTCATTTATCTTGAGCTTAACACTAAATATTAAACTGAAAATAGAAACACATCAACGTTAACCTGCTCTTTAAATGTAGAGAAGAGATGCATTTAATATCAGATATGATTTCATTTTATATTATTTATATGCAGACAATAATCATTTTATTGATTTTGGATACAAAACAAGGCTTTTTATAATTGATGGTAAATTACTTTTTTTAATACATCTCTTGATCTCAATTCTTAATCAGTCGGTTTTTAAAAACTTAATAATTATTGTTTATTTTAAAAATCATTTTATTTTTAAATTTCATTTAAATTATGCGTTTATAACGTAAAACTAATGATAGCAAAATCTGAAAACTATTAAAGTTTCTTAACTTAAAAAAAATACCAAATAAAAGTGGATTATATAATATTTTCATAAGTGAAATGAAAATATGAAGTTTTATTGCAAGTTCATAAAAGAAATGATGGATTGCAGTCAAACTCGATCTATGATCAAAGTCTCGATATTTGTCAAATAGGGCTGATATCAGTTATTTTGTGCATTTACTGATATATAATTTTTGGGGGAATTTTCGATCAATTTTGAATATGAAATATAATATGCTTGTCATTCATGTTGAATTTTAATTTTAGTATTAGTCTATACTTGACTTTAAGCTAAGTCTTGATCAAATAATAATTAGATTATAACTCGCAGAATAATCATATATTTATCTAATATCCAGAACATTTACAGAGCAGTCGAAGCATTAGTAAACAAGATTATAATTTGTTGAGATGGGTCTCAGTGAGAATTGTCTCCAAAAGTAATTTATTTCAATGATTTAACATGTAGTGAATAGAAGCCAAACTCATTTCAAATGTAAACGCATTCCATAGTAACATAAGTTTCGTAAAGTAATTATTTCTAAGTGTAATTACAAGTAATTAATTAAATGTTTTACTCGACTCATTCATCATTAATTTGGTTTGCATTCTAGTAAGTGTTAAGTGGTTCATAACATTAATGTATGCCAACAGCATTCAAACTAATTAAGCAACTCTTTTCTTCCTTAACTATTCGTAATGGGAATATACGAATATTCTGTTTTGGTGATTCTGCAGATGCCACACACTTATACACTTTACCCAATGAGATAAGAAGTTTTAAAAACGGTGTGCACTCAACGATAAGCATATCACAGAACAGATTCGTAGCAGAAAGAAAGAAAAGATTGCGATATGAGGCATATGGTAATGGTTTATGCAAAATTGGGCTCTTTTTTCAGTTATACGATAAGAGTGGAAATGGTTGTATTATGAGTAGAGTTACCACTTTCATCTTTTGCCAACTACTATCTGATATCACATTCAGCATTTAAACGTACAGTTCTTCTTTCGCACTCTCTATTGTGCACTAAACTGGAAGTCATGAGTGTAAAGAATACTCTAAAGACATCATTCAGATCATAGAGAACTATCATTTAAGTGAAACAATAAATAACAAAAATCGCTTTCTATGAACTTATGTTAAGTTATTTAGAAATTTCATTTTAATGTTTTATGGCTTTACTCATATCTAGTGTGGCACTTATACAGTGTATAATCAAATAAACTTTAAATTGATTAATACTAGTTTTGCGATCATAAAAGGCATTACTATAACTATTAAAATTGCAGAACAAAAAACATTTTCTTTTTTTGAAATTTTTACTGTATAAACAAAATTAATTCAATTTGATTTTTAATTTGCTTCACTAACAATACCTTCAAATCTTTATTCACTCGCTTTCTTTTAACGCAATAGTTTGTGTGAACTCAGAGAATAGAAATCGATTGATACAGAAATAATGAATAATAGGAGAAAACAATCTATTTATGTTCGAACTCAGTCAAGTGGGGAAGTGATCCCACAAAATCAGAATTTTAAATTTATAATATTTTTCAGTTTCGCTTCACAAGCAAATGGCTTTTACTTGTTATGCTTAATGCTGTTATACTGTAATGCTCTGCGCTTTTGCATTTCAAAAATGTATTCACTCCTAATCTCATAAGCACTTATATTCGCTTACAATCGCTTGCAATAGCTTGCAATCGCTTTGTTCAATTTCATCTGAAGCTAAAAAGTAAGATTACTAAGTGACTGAAGCCACAGAATGCTTTTGAAACACACCATGAGTTAAACATCAATTCTAGATTTGACAATTTGGAATAATATGAAGCAGTTTCAGAAATACAACACATTATAACCAGTTCACTAACAACAATATTCATAGACTAATAGCTAATTTTATCTACAATATAATAATACAATACATGTACATGATTTGCAATTTAATGTGAAATTATACTTTAATTTATATAAACACATAATATTACAATTTTACAATTGACTTATATATGATTTTGTATTTTCTAAAGCTTATTAACAGCTAAACATATTGAGACTCAAATCAGTCTGTCTTTGAAGATATAATTGATGTTCTGTTGACAATTAAAGTCGAATGAAATAATGAAATATCATAATATTAATAATAATTATTTAGAATCAATAACAATAAAATTAATTCATAAGATGGAACAATATTTACAAACAATATGTAGATTCATTAGTCAGACCAGATCATGAAAACTTAATGACCCCTAAAATTCTTTTAGAAACTTATTCACTAAAATTTTCATTTGAAATTAATAAAATGATTAATTAATGAGTACCTCCTCTACTATATTAAGGAAAACATGACTGATTTTCTTCATGCTCATGGTATGAGTTCAGACAA
>JAUJYT010001541.1:0-11241 GCA_033996565.1 Nanhermannia nana
ATTTTGGAATATACTGTATTTACTCATTCTTAGAGCAAATTCATTAACACATTGTCTTAAACAAATGCTTCATTTATAAGCATATAATTTCTTGAGAAAAATACAATGTATTCATAAAATGCAAAACTAATGAAAGCAAACAAATTAAGGCATTAGTATCCTATAATAGGGCCTGAAATGTGCTCAATGTATGCGAAAATTTTTAATTTATATTTAATTAAATTTTTTTTTGTATACTAAAAATGAATTCAAATCTGTGTAAATATTATGTGTTGACGAAGAGAATGAAGAATTCACGAAATTGAGTGCATATAAAACAGATATAAGCAAAACAGCTGAAAGTACATATATTAAGCGAACAAATAAATAATACTGTATTTGAGGGTCTTTATAATGAAATTGAACAAAGCTTGAATAGACGCAAAGCACCTCTAACAAGTAGGTTAAGCAACAGCTAAGCATTCAATGAAATGTTATCAATAGGCAAAATATACAGTTCAACATTTACTTACTTCATAACAAACTAATAACAATCAGTATTTAATTTATTGATAGGAATCAAATGTACTATTGCTGAACAATGAAATAACAAAGTAATAAATGCATACTATTTGAGATTTATATAAATAAATAATTTTAATTTTCTATTATATGTATTTCTATAATATACTATTATTCACATGTTATTGATTTCTCTTCACTAAAGTAATAATTTATAGTAACAGCAAAATTAGCTTGAATACTAAGTATTTAATTAACTAAACCCTAAAATTGTTTTCAAACCAATCACTGGAAGTAATTACAAGTTTTAAGAGGCAATAGAAAACCAATCAATAAATGGGCAAAAGTCAGTCAAATGCAAGTTAAAGAAAATACAGATTTAAAGAAAAATAAATGGCAATAACATCTGCTCTCATAACTTATTCTTATTCCCTAACAAAAGGTATTATAAGATTTTGAAGGAGAAGATGCATTTGTTTTTTTTCTATTTTACTTTTCATTTGAAAATCTAGGCTCTTGTTAAAGGACACAACGATTTATTGCCCAATTTTGGTAGCATTAGATTATTTTTTCTCTTATTTTTTGTGCGTTTAATTAACTTTTCAAAAAAAGCTCATCATTTTCATGTCATGAATTTCTCAATTAAACTCCGATACAAACTTAATAATGCAGTGAAAATACTAAATTTGCAATAAATTATTTTCCATCGATTCTCTCTCACACTTTTCCCTCTTCTATTATTTATTATTTTAGCGATGAGTGTGTGTTAGTGACTGAACATATATAAGTTATTGTTTAGCAGTAACCAAGTCCTGACAAAAATATTGTAATTTATAGGATGTTTCTTCAATTTTATGTTAATCTTTGTTATAATAAGATTCAGTTATTCAAGAAGAGAAAGAATTAAACAAAACCTTAACGGTATATATTTGTAATCACTTGACATTATAGTATGTTTTGCCAACCAATTGGCAATAAGTTTTGATCAAAAGAAGCCGTACCCACAAATAGATCGTAAAAGATATATACAGTTATTTTTTTATTAAATTAGTAAACCTTTACTGAACTAAAATAAAAAGTTTGAAGAGTCATAAACAAAATGCTTATTAAAATGATCACATACTCGATGATAAAATAATTAAATTATTTAAATAATTCCTTGGTAAATTTAGAGCTTATATTTTAGAGATCTCTTGAAGCTTTGAGTTAAACAACTTGTTTGAAATGTGAAGTGTTGCCGAAAACAAAATTTGTTATTGAGGTAACGCAAAAAATTAATAAACTGATCGAATAAAAACATCAGTTGGATTCACGTATACTCAAGTCAATCAAATATGATTTTATAGTTAATAAATCTCATAATTTGTTCGAAAATTACCTTCGCTGCAGGCATTTCATACTAATTTTCACTTAAGTTTGAATGATTGATATTTAGGACAAAGATTTGATTTAATATTTCAATCAGGACTTTATGTTATCGTATATTATACCTAAAAAAGAGCTAAGTTTATGGAAATTTAATCTATGCTTAAAAAAAATTTCAAAAATTTATGTATTGATAAGTGAATTATAATGACTACCAGTATTTGCCATAAACTCAATGAATTTTTGCTTTTAATTTCTATTAAATAATTCAGATAAGGTTTTACAGCCATTTATGAGAGTTTGTTCACTCTTTGAGTTGAATTTCACAAAGAAAAACATAATATTTCACATATCTCATAATCAAACAAATATTTTAATGGAATACTTTCTTATAAAAACTATATTGAGTTCATATATTAAAACTAAAAGATATTTTAATTTTTTAATATTTATTTTCAAGTCTTAATACCACTAATTGATGAACTAAATTAATTAATTTATTATTTTTGATTAAATTGATTTAAAAATCACATAAAATTTTAATCGTCTTTAAGAGCCAATGTAGTTAACTATTTTAAAATTCAATAAACACGTTTTTTATTGGAAAAGTATTGTATTGATTAACTTATAACCATTTTTTTAACTGAGATTACTTTGTTGATTAGAACTAAGTTTTCATTTATACAGTAGTTTCTACTTCCAAATTCTGGGTTACAGCCAAAAAATTATGGGAATTTCATTAATTACTTCATTAAATCATTAAATTAAGTTAAATTCATTAAATTAAAAATAATGACTAAATCTTTATGGCACCATAATTAAGAGGTTTGAAATGATAAGTTATGGTTAATTAATGGTAAATCACGTGCCTTAATACCTTAGAACAAATTGCTGTTAATATATTTTGTATCGATAACATCGCATCTGAAATTTCTTATTTTATATGTTTCTTATAATAAGTTAACTGTTTTACTGCAAATATATGTAACTTATTTAAATCACAGAAAAACCCATACAATCATAGTCTGAATTCAACCTTTATGTAAGTATTTAAAAAACATTTAAAAGGCTATTCAGATGGTCGTGAGTTTTATCGCTAGCGAGTGCTATACTTAAAATGTAAATTAGACACTTTTTCTGGTTTTATTATTAGGGAAAACTTGGTTTTGCATAACTTCAAGTGCTATAAACACTGTTTAAATACTCTGATAAGCTTAAACCCATTTTGCAACGAAGAAATTCTTTGATTTCAGTTTTTTTAGTTTACATTAAAATTCACATCTTGTTTAAGTAAACATTTTGATTGTAAAAGCTTTAAAGTTAATATAATATAATGTATATTGTAGTTTCTATAATCGGCTATTTATGGGTGGGGGTAAACAGGGATTACAATAGTTGAAGTTATGTACACTATTCTTTATATTCAATCATTGCCTTCTTTTTAAACGAGTGTCTAATTCTTGTTTAAGTTTTTTTACTGACCTTTCAATAATATTTAAAGAAGCTTTATATTAATGCACAATTAATCCCATTATATTGATTATTATGGATTTTGATTGTGATAGCGGGTCATAAAATTGATGAAAAGTTTTATATAAATATAATTTTAAATTCATTTACAACAATGCATATCATTGTTAAATATCTCTTTTGTGACAAACTGAGTAACCCTGAATTTATTAGTGGGTTTGCTATTTTCTAAACATTCATTCAAATCAGTTGGATATGGATTACAAAAGCTTTAAAGGCGAGAATCATTCAATGAAATTGATATTTTTAATGCTAGCGTTCAAACAATCTGTAATACTAGGAATTAATGCAAAACGGATAGTAATTCAAAAATAGGAAATGTTGAGATGGATATGTCATCAGCTGAACAATAATAGTGAAAGATGTTCACCGCCCACAACTTAACGCATTTCAATATTTTCTTGACTACAATGCATGCAAAAGATATTTCAGAATAATAACATTTTTGAAGGAAAAAATTGAACCATTGATTAAATGGCTATTTTACAGGCTGTAAATTATTCAATCAGCATGAGGTGCTTTGGGTGTATCTCATAATAATTTTTGTATGAAATTTTATTTATATAAAAAATTCACATTTGGATATCGAGCTCAAGACAATAACAGCTAAAGTCAGGTATTAAGTGACATGAAACAAATCCGCCATATCTTCAGAGAAAAACTATTATTCATTGTTATCCCGGATTTTTTTGAGGGAGGAATCCTATGCCCTGAACAGTGCGCCTGTCGTGTGCCGACACTAAGCTTCAGGAAAATTTACATTTCGTAATAACATTTGAAAAAATAATACAAATAATACTATATTAAAAAACAACAAAAACAATAGGTTTAAGTTTTTATGCTTAAAAATTCAGGATTTTTATCCCAAAGACATACTTCAGTAGTATTGTAGATTTCAATTTGTAACTTATTTGATGCTTCAAAATCCAAAACTTATACAAAATTTTGATTTTAATCATTAGTCTGTGATGTTTATCATATTTTAAGAATCTTTTCTTTTAAGGTGATTGAACTACATAAAGTATATAGGTATTGAGCTTTTCTGTTAAAAAAGTTGATGTGCCACCCAATGAGAGCAACAAAACTAACTTTTTTTACTCATTACTAATATATTCATAACCAATGCGATAACAATCGATTGATTTTATTTTTCAATTATGCGAAATAGAGAATTATGTAAAGGGATAGAAAATAGTAATGAATTAGCAAAGAAAGAGATATTTTTCAAGAATGATTGTTCTCATTAATATTCAATGTTTTAGTTTATTATCAGTTTCTTAAATCAACAAAAAGTTTTTTACTCCAAGCTTTTCAGTTTAATGTCAGTTTTTAATGGTTTAATACTAACTTATATTATGTTAGTTTTCCATTATTTTTAGTTTTATTTGATTTTATTTTCAAGTATAAAACTTTCATTCTTCCAAAAATTTTTATGCAATCTTAAAGTTTCTCTAAAAGCATTTCAGTGATAGAAATCAAAGAAGTTTAAGTTTGATGTAAAAGTATTTTGTGATCAAATCATTTTGTGATTCCTTTATTTCTTGTCTAATGGAAACTAAATTAAGACAAAAACAAATTATTTAAAAGCTATTTTGATTAAAGTTTAGCGACCAATATGATTGAAATTGAGATATAATTGAAAGAGAAAATGGAAGTTAAACATAAAATTGATCACAAAGTTGATCACAAAATTAAACGCATGTAAACGCTTAATATTTTCAGAGTTATTCTTTTAAGGAAGAAGTAAAAAGTTTAAAACTTGTGTTTTATGATTGAAAAGTATTATAGAATGTAGAGAAGAGATCATAGATTGAAAGTAAAGATGTTGGGAATTAAGAAAATAGTTGGCATGAATTTTGATGATTATTTGGCAGTGACTTCATATCATGCATTAGCTGTAACTGTGACTAGAATTTTGACACATTAGTGAAAGAGAGATCGACTAGACTTGAGAAAGCGCTTCACTTTAGTTAATAACTAATACTAGTAAATGAAAATTAATGATTTCTTACATCTTCTGTATTTTTCTGTATATCTTCTGTATTTTTCTGTATATCTTCTGTATTTTTTCCAATCAACATTCAAACTAACTTTCCATTAAACATATGCAACTATTTTAACTTCCGTTACTATTCAGTAAAATTTATTGCAGATATAAAAGTCATTGGATTGAGATTTTTGTTTTTTGAAACATTATAGCAATCATTATATGAATAAAAATCTATGATTTAAAGTTTAAAATTAAAATAATGGCATAAAGTGAATGATAAGCTGAATTCAAATTACAGTTTTAAAAATTAGATAACGCTTCAAAAGCTAGTAGTAGTGAAAATGATATTCCATATTATTCTTTATAGTCTGCTGTGAGCAAGTTTTTTGTTGTTTGTATCAAAAAATTTTAGTCCTGTTCTTAAATATCCCATCGTTTTTGACCCTGTCATCGATTTTATTTTTGGTCCTTAGTTATGATATTTTCATCTCTAGTGTTTAGTTTTTGACAAGACGTGGGCGATAAGAACGCGAGATGTGTAATATGCGTAGCAACTAAATTATAACAGGATTATTATGATTATTATGATAGTTCTGCAATCAAAATTTAATTTAGATTACCATACACTTTCTTTGGTTATGCTTAGAATTTAAAATTTTTATTTTTGCAATTAAATTATAGTCAAAATTATTTAATCAATGGATATAATTCAAAGTAAATTTAACTATAAAAAGATTGATTAAAAGCTGCCTCAAACTGAATCTTAAAATTAAATTCATTACTTTTATTTGGTTTATTTAACTTTAAATTATGACAATTTTTTAAAAGCGTAAATGACTGCGCAAGATATAGATCTCTAATCCATATATTTATTTTTATTGTCAAAATTGTGAATTATAATAACTCAATTAGAATATAGCCAAAGGTCTAATAAATTTCGCGAATTAATTAAAATAAATTACTATTTTAAAAAAGAGTTAAAATTTATGAATTTGAGAGAAATGGGAACAGTTGAACAGTTCCGCAATTTTAATTACTTATAATAGCTTTTAAGTTAATAAAAGTAGATATAATCAGAGATATAATTAATTTGAGGACATTTTCCATCACTTTAACATTTAAAATTGAAAAATATTATTATAATTTGTATACAACCATAAAATTTAAGTAATAATAATAAAAGGGTAAACAACATAACAACATCTCATCACAATTTAATGCTGATATAATAGCGAAACGAAGCGAAAAGTGGAGAAGAGAGGGAGATAGAGCCGAATATTAAAATAGATAATAATAGGTTTAATAATTATTTGAGTTCATAATGACGATAAGGTTTTCACATCAATTTATAGTTACACCGAATCGATGACCAAATAACGCCTGAGGCTTATAATGATAAAGTCGAATAATAATTGCTATCATAAGATAATTAAGGAATGTTTTGATGGAAAAAGTCATCCCACTTGAAAAGTATTAGATTAAGAGAAGAAAAGGCAGTATAAAGAATGGGAATCAAAAGTTGCACACATTGTGTTCGCTCAAATCTCATAATTTTTTATATAACAAACTCATACCTGAATGTAACCTTATTAGGAAAGGTATCTCTCTATTTGCTGAACGAGTATTATACCCTTGAGGCGATCAATTTTTGTGCTGCCGTTTTGTCAGATACTATTATTATTAGATATTAGGCATTATTTTATGCAATTTTTCTATCATTTCAAATTTTCCTCATTGCTATTGTCTCAGCCAATTACCATTGAATTCAAGGAGACTTTTTAGTGTTTTTTCTGTCTTTTACTTGTTTGTTAATCATTGAACAAACTTTATTTTCGAGTTTTTCTGGCTTTGAGTATTTTTTTCTGTTCATACCTGACCAGAATCTGTAAATGACATTGTCTTTGACAGTAGGGTTTCAAAAATTTAAAACTCTTCAAATTTAAACCTCATTTCAAGTGAATAGTGAATGACTTAACACTTAACTTTTGAATGGTTCATAAAAGTTGATTCAAATTAAATTTGATTCTTATTCGACGGGTAATAGTAATTGAGTTCACAGTTGCCCAAAATTAAAGTGATTTAAAATATATCTAAAACTTTAATAAATGGAATTCTTGCGCAATACCTGTAGACTTGACAAAACAAGTCACTTGTTTTAAGACTTTAGACATTTAAAAAGAATATAAAAACTTTACTTTTTATCAGCAATAAATCGCTAACCGCTAACGATATAATGGGCGATGAGTTGCTTAATGAGTTTGGATCGGGTCGGGTCAGCACATTATTTTTACTACAAAGTATTATTATTATTGCCCATACATTCTGTTAGTTTGGCTTTTTTGGGGAACGAAGAAGAAGAGGAGAAGAAAAGATTCCTTAATGATAATCAACCTTCAAGTGTATCAATTTCTTTATTTTATTGTCTAGAACTTGAACCACGCCATCAATACGTGAACAATTTCCCTGATGTCTAATACTAGTACAAAGAAAAATGTTAATTACTCAATGACTGGCGCTTCTCATGACCTCAAAGAAAGACAAAACTGATTGTGTTTTAAATGCAAGGCTATAATGATCGAAGCTTTCTATAGAGAAAAAACGTTTATAGATGGAGATTAGAATTATTCTTTATATAAAGGATGTCTTCTTCTTAAGTGAAATAAGTGAAGGGTTTAATTATATTGTAATTTGCATTCAGTTATGAGAATTTTCTTTGTTAAGGCGCTACTATTATCGATCCATTAAAAACTAAGCCAAGCGACCACTCCTGCGAAGTCCAAAAAATTAGTCGTTGAAGACAACCGGTATCTCTACTAATTATTGTTTAAATTGACTAAAATGCAGTGCGGTCGTTGTCAAATTAGTTATACCTGTAGTGAACACCTCTTATATAAATATTTGGTTCTGTTATTATGTACTTCTCTCCAATTATGTCATAGATATAGTATATATTTTAATAAACTCTATTATCAATCTATTAATTTTTATTTAATTTTTACTTTAAAAACTATTTTCTAAAATTATATCCAAAGATAAAATGACGATAATTTGAATATGAATTGAAACATCTTCAATAGATTTTTTAAAATTTTAGTTTCTATTTCAATAAGAGATTCATAATTTTGAGTCAGTCTTTATAGAAAATATCAGTTCATCATAAATACAGTATTTACTGTACAGGTAGGTATTGTTGGGATATTGTAATCTTTATACACTAGTATAGAGAGTGTATTGCATTAATTTTGGAAACAATAACTAAAATTATATATCAATAATTTCTTAAAAAATTTCTTATTCTCATAACTTATAATTTGAAACAATTTTCATATGACTTATAATATGATTATGATTATGATATGATTGCCATACACTAACGTTTTAAGATGTTTACAGATTCTCTTCACCAGAGTCTTTGATTTCTCTAAATCATTGTTCGCTCCAATTTTTCCACTTTTCAAATATCTTAATCCATTTTATTAGCTTGAGTTGAGTTATCTTCTGGGATGTTATGTTAATTAATCCAATGTTCACTCATCGCTGGTTTCAAATACAGTTTCATTAAGCAATGAATGAAATATAATAATTGTAAATTAATTAATAAACAACAGAAAATAAGAAAAGTGATTCCAAACTTATATATGGCTGACATATATACTGTATAACTGTATATACTGTATAATGTTTCTCAACAAATCTATAAAGCATTTGAAAAAATT
Source organism: Nanhermannia nana (assembly GCA_033996565.1). Lineage (NCBI taxonomy): Eukaryota > Metazoa > Arthropoda > Arachnida > Sarcoptiformes > Nanhermanniidae > Nanhermannia > Nanhermannia nana. The sequence goes on from JAUJYT010001541.1 coordinate 9,103, forward strand.
CTTGCTTTTAATCAAATGAATAAAAACAATATTTTGAAATATTTGCACGTTTTATCATTAAATTTTAAAATAAAATGAGATCTGACGGGACCAATGTTTTTTTAATGTAATACATATGCAGGTATTATATTTTTCTTTCTAAATATTAATCATATTTGCAATTCAAATAAAGTGGATGTTTCGGCACTTATCAAACATGAGTCTATGTAAATATTTTCTAAAACAAAATTGTTTCAGTATTTTACAAGTTATATCATTGCAATAACATCTGTGTTAAAATCTTATCGGTTAAAATGTATCTCTTTTTATGATAAACACATAGGTAGAAAATTAATTATAATGAAATTTTAACTCAAAAGCAATTGTGACTGTACTTTATAATGTAATTCAACAACTAAAGGTGCGTATAAAAAGTTCAAATCAAAAATCATTTATTTCAAAACAAACAGAGAATACTCATTTCAATAGTGATTTATTTTTGAGTTTATTCAAATCTTTTTAAATTATAAATTCATTTAAACATTTTTAGAGTATTGTACTATTATGTCAATAAAGTTTGTTAAAAAGAAAAAACAGGGTTCGAACGATTACCCTGTGCTCTTTCCATTTGCATTCATATAGAATAATAGGGTTCATATATAATTTTTTTGAATCATTCCTTTAAGACTAGAAGCTTTTGTTAGTTTATTTAGTTTAGAAAAATTATACAAAAGTTATGTCAAAAATTTCATAACGAGAAAGTGCAAAATATAAAATTGCATTTTTTGAAAGAAAATTTTCTTCTATTTAATAATAAATGCTTAGCACTGGCATTATTTCTTTGCAGATAAAGCTCAAAAGATATCGTTTTTATTGCTTTTGTTTTCAATTTTTATCGAAATTAAAAATATTCAATCGAAAGATTTATAAGAGTTTTAAGATAAGAAACTTCAATGTAATTTATTTCTTAAGATAAAATTTAATGTTTATATTTTTATCTGATTTAGTCATAAAATAGTATAATGACTTAAAAACAATAAAACTTAAAGCAGTAGCAAAATCATCATAAATTTAAACTACAAATCTTTAGGATACTAAGCAATTATTGAAATGACAAATTATCTCAACAAAAAACAAAACTTAATATATTCGTCAGCTTTTTTCAGTCAAAATACTTTTGATTTGAGAACAAAAAATTAATTTATTTTTTAATAATTAATAAACAGTGATCTAAAATTTATAAAAACGGCTTAATTTAAATAATTTTCAATCAAATGCAATGCTAAATAATAAAGTTCTTCATTTATACTTTGACCACACTCTGTGATCACTGTATTTAAAAAAAGGATTGAAATATATTATGTGAGAAATTAGTGCGTCTGAAATAGATTCATGAGTTTCTATATCTGCAAAATGAATTTGATTAATGTTCTGTACTTTGAATGAGACATTTTGTTCATTTAATCAGAGAATAAATGCTGCTTTTTTCAAATTTATTGCTCTGAACTTTACCTACCATTGTTATAATGCAATATCTCATGTATATTAATAGAACCATTTCTAACAATTCATTTAATATATGCATAGGATGACTTCAATCTTTGTTCTGTTGCATTACATTATAAATTGCCTCAAATGAATATATTCTGTTTTACTATGATTTCAAATAAATTGAAATTTTAACAAAAATAAAATAATGATAGGCACGATTTTAGTGCTATTGCTGTCGACAGTCTGGCGAAGCTCTTGTTTAGACTTATCAACTAATATAACATAACAACTATTAACTTTGAAATAAGAAAAAATAAAACTTTTTCTGTCTATAAATATAATGCATCTATAATCTAATCAAAATTCGTTTTTATTTCATTCAAAATTACTAAAAATTAATGTTTAGCTCAAACATTTCCAAAAGAAAATTTGAAGAAAATCCTTAAATGTATTTTATAATTAATAGAAAAAATGCTAACTCAAAAAATTCGAAACGTTAGAGATGAAAATAACATAAAAATTATTATCTATTTCTTGGATTTTCATGTTTAGAGTCAACTCTATTTGTTGCTTAAGTAACAGAAATCATTTTGATTAAAAAGTCGTTTAGATATTGTAAGAATGTTTGTTCTGATTAATTTCTCAATAATTAAGCTGAAATTCAGCATT
>JAUJYT010001542.1:0-11239 GCA_033996565.1 Nanhermannia nana
AAAATATCGATAAGAAATAAAGACTAGAAATTTGAGTTCCTCTAAAAGAAATAGCAATTTGATCGACAAGAAAGCACTTGCACTTGTCTTTGGTCAATAAGTCTTTGGCACTGTCAGACAACTAACCACTTGTGTATCTCATCATAACAATGAATAAATTGTTTATAATTATAATTATAATAAACAATAAAAGTTATAGTTGTGTAATGACTAGCAGCTAATAAAGTTTTGCCGATTATTGTAACATATCTTTCATTTCTTTCTCACAATAATATCCGTTCATAACATATTCAGAGAACATAATAATTATAAGCCATTATTGAAAATAGAAATACTTCTCGTTGATTTGAAACCTATCATTTGCACAAATTTTAAGAATTTAAGAATTTTAAGAATTTTAAGAACAATGTTTATAATCGTCAACAACATCGAGATAGCGATAATTGGCTGTAATAGCGATTATGATTGAGATTATGAATGGATTCGATGAGTTATTATGCACAATGATTGACATCAATAAATTGTATGCTAATGATGCATATAATGCGCTTTTGCAAAGAAAATTATTGTTGGCTCTACTTATTGGACGTATTGTTTTTCATTTTTTACTTTTGAGTTTAAGATTCACTGAAGTGTCAATTCTGTAGAACTTATTCTCTATAAGGTTTACAGTATGAATACCGATGATTCATATGTTGGCTATAAGATCCAGAATGTGAAAACCTCTTCAGACATTTCTTGCACTGGAAAGGCTGTAATCAATTAAAAAGATGTTTTATTGAGAGCATTGAAAAAATTTGGTTTAAGAAACATTTGAGTACATTCTGATTAAATATTAATACCTTTTCTCCGCTATGAAGTCTTTTATGTTCTGTTAAATGGTGCTTATGTTTAAACGCTTTATTACAAACATCGCATTTATGTGGACGTTGACCTATTCATAGAATAGCAAAATATAGCAAAATATAGCAAAATATAGCAAACATTTAAAATTAAGGAATGCATAAAAATATTTCGCTGTATTGCACTGTATAATGAAAGAGATATACCTGAATGTTCGTATTTATGTCTGGCGAGAGAGCTCTGTTTGCTGAAAGTCTTATCACACTGATCGCAAGTGAAAAGTCCGGGACCGTCCACTTGCATATTAGGATCTGGTGGTGAACTTTGATCGTCTCTATTAATCACATTATCAACAGATCCTTTCCATAACTTTGACGGCGAAGCGATTACAAGTTTAGTTCTTGTCGGAGAATTGGCAGATGTGTACTCATCACTTGGATTATTACTATCACTTTGATGTCCAACTTCTTCAGAGTCCGAATGAGAGCGTTTATGATATTCTCTACGAATATCATTACTCTCTTCAACAATAGTTGGAGAACATCTGGTTATTCTATCAGGAGATCGGACAGCAGTGCCATTGACTGCGTTAAATATATTAAATCTACTGATAGAAGAATCCAATTCTTCAGAACGGCATTTATTCATTAGCATTGATCGAACGATTGACGTTTGTTCCAAATCTTTTCGCTGTTGTTGTTGAAGGATTGCAAGGGATATATTGCTGGGAAGGATCTCATCGTTTGAGTTCTCATTCATTTGACTTCTGCTCGATTTTTGGCTTAGATTTAATACTTCAACACCATTGTACTTTTCATTGGATTCTGTATTGTTATTATTAGTTAAATCTTCTAAATGAGACTTATTTCTTACGGATAAGTCTAACGGTTCGTCAGAGAGAGAAAGATTATCTGGTCTTTTGTTGAATAGTTTGGTTGAATCAGATTTTGAATAAGGAGTCATTGAAAATTCAGATGAATTTACATAATAAACAGTACTGTCATGTCTTTGGCCATAGAGTGACAAACCATTGATGTCAGAAGGAAAGGGTGATAATGTCGGAGAAAACGAATGATTCCCGGATAGCGATAAATTAGAAGCTGGTTTATAATGAGGAATGGATATCGGCATTAATGGGGTTGCAATGGAATGCTGGGGTGTCGAATGGTGTGTGGGAGAGAATCCAACCACTCTTTGATTGTGTAAATTCGATAAATTTAAATCACCCGTTAAATGGATAGCAGGAATCGGTTTTCCAAGACGTCTATCTCGAGCTCTAAATTAAACAAAAAGACGGTCTTAAACAAAATTTGATATTATTCAGGAAAATAAAATTAACAATTAATGTAAATTCAATATTATTAAAAGTAAAGACATTCAATTTTTCTCAATATTTATAGAATTCACAAATATCTTATTCAAAAGAATGACTAAAAATTGAATTTAATAATGGGAAACGAGTGGGTCGTATTGTTATAGGTTATAACTATAGATGAGCATAATGTACATCAGAACCTCTAGAACCCGAACCTCGAACCTCATGTTTGGGTTCTAAGCTATCAGAACTTGAGGTATGAGGTTGAGGTTCTAGTTTTGAACCTCTATCATATATCATAAGCAAAGAGTGCAATATAATTTGAGAATATTGTTTACAATGTTTAAAATATTTGAAATCGTTTTATATACATAGGTTATGAGGTTCGTAGGGTTCAGAAACTCGAGGTTCGGGTTCGAGGTTCATGTTCGAGGTTCGTGCAGTGGATTTGACTATTTTTTATATATAGATTAGTGTTTAAAACTAAGATGGCATTGAAGAGCTGAACTAACCTCATATTTTGGAACCAGACCTGTACAACTCTCGGAGAATAATTGACTTCTTCAGATAATCGTAAAATATCATGTTTTTTCGGTCGTGGATTTATTTCATACTGAGCTCGTAATATTCTAAGCGTTTCCTCCCCGAGAACAGATCTAACCCTAACTTTCTTGCCGTCAGTCATTATGACTTCATCGTCGAGTGAAGACGAGTCGCGCTGAGATTCTTCATCACTTTCAGCAGCACTCGAATGCAGAGGATTTGATTGTTGTTGAGTTTTAGTGCAAAAATCACTAGAATATGAATCTTTGATAATCTCAATCGAAGACTTACTCGTAGACAAAGATTGTCTTCTTTTGCAAACATAGGCTTCGTGTTGATGCAAATCTATTTTGCTGTCGAAATATTCGCTACAATAATGACATTTCAAACTCATCATAGAATTAGAAAAAGATTTTTTAATATCATCGGGTGAGTCGATCGGAGCAATTTGTGGCAAATGTAGTGAAGATGCAGATAATGCTAATGGCGAAGGATTGGAAGAACGAATTTCCCCATAAGAGCCATTAACTATTGCATTGGCTGACGATTCGTGATAAGTCTTGGCTGCAACCGTTGCGTCCACTATTTGTAATATTTTCCTCATAGAGTTCAAATCATAGTTTTCTAAACATGTCTTATTGTCTGATTGTTTATTATTGCAACCAATAGAGTATTTTTCTTTACTAATCTCAATGTCTTTGACTGATTTATCCATTTGTGATCTGAGTATTGCATTCGCCACTTCTGGATAACTCGATAATGCGGACGATAAATAATGAGTGGGCAGACCTACTGATGCTGCAGCCGCAGAAAAAAGTGCGGGATGAAGGTTTGCCAGTCCTGTTGAGTAACTGTTTGGTGGAACGTAATTACCGAATGATGAGTTCTCTGGAGCGCAACCCCTAAGTTCAGAAGATAGGAATAATGGCGGAAAGTTGTCTTGTGTTTCATTTTTAAATACTGAAATGGTTCTGTTGGCAGAAGAAGTATCGAATATATCTTCTTTTTTGTTGTTGCAGTTGTTGAGGTTGTTATTTATTGACAATCGCGAGTTTGTCTGACTGTTTGAATTATTGACCAATAAATCTATTTTAGTCAGAGATGACGATGACTGTGAGGTCAAACTATTTGCATTACAGCCGTTAACGAATGAGTTATTATTATTGCGAGTCCTTTGCGATCGAATTTGATCTACTTTTCTGACCTTTTTTCAAACGATTAATTAAAAAAAATTAGAAAAAATAATTTTATGAATGGTTTTAACATACTTTCAAGTTGACGACGAGGCACTTCTTGCTTGTCATGTGTGATGAGTAAGAGCCGGAGTGTGAGAATCTTTTTCCGCAGTTGGGACAGGCGAATGGCTTCTCTCCGCTATGGATTCTAATATGCTCTTTGAGGTGATGCTAAAGTAAAAAAAGTTATTATAGCTGATTGCAAGACTACCTTGGGTTGGATGAATTACCTTAAACTTGAACGCTTTGAAACATTCGGGACATTTGAATTTTCTTAATACTTGACTTTCATCGTGACTGAGCATATGGCGCTGTAGACGGTATACGTTGGCAAAACTTTTATTGCACAGTTGACAAGACTGAAGTAAAGATGCATACATGCAGAGGCAGAGATAGAGCAAAGCAAAGGTGAAGGGAAATGAAGAACGACACTAAACTCAACATTTGCATGCAATCTGATCACCGGTCAAGTTGTATGTGTCTATCAGAAAATGAGTACCTTTTCTCATATTTTTATAATTAGCTTTCATTTGTTTTTCTTAATATGACTTATATTAACAATTATTGCTATAATTGTTTGATATCTTTAATTATGATCAGAAATTTAAATATTTTAATTTTGAACTCGTTTTCTGATGTAATCATATTGAATAGTATTATAAGTGCTATTGCAGTGCGATATAAATTATATTTTTAAGTGCTGTCAGGTTTAGATAAAAAAAGTTGAAGATTAGTTGCAAAAATGATTTAAATGCATTGCAATAGCAGAATAGGTGAGATATACTGTATTTTATTAGTTTAAAGATTGAAAGTAACTTATTTATTATTAAAGCCTAAAAGTAAGTTAAATATTCTTACCTGTCCTTGGGTTGAGTGAAGCAATTCATGTTTTTCCAAATGATCTTTTTGCATAAAAGACGCCTTACATTTAGAACAGACGTAAGCCTTTTCGTGTTCTGCTTGCGCAACAACTAATGTCTCTAAGGAAGAAGGGGTCGAAGATGGAGATGACGCTATAGTAGGCTTAGAAATGGGAGCGATAGCAGCGTGAATGTTGGTAATGTGTTCTTGTAAAGAAAGAGATGACCGCTGACCACGAAAGAGCTTTCCACAGTGCGGACACCGGGCGAGAAGAACAGTGAGCATAGTTTCGCCTAAACATCAAATAAAATAAGGTATAAATCATTACTATCACCAAAAAAGGAATCTTCCTCTCTATTACAGGTTGAGTCTGTGAATACCCCTGAATGCCCCCAACACTGAATCAAAATGAAATGAGATAGAGATAGCATATTATTATAGGTACTGGTACTGCAATTTTCTGTAAAAGTTATCTATAGATATATCTTATATGAATTGCAATTGGAATCGATGCAGTAGTAAAGAAAGTATACAACAAATTGCGGGAGTTGTCTCTGAGGCCCCGGCGCCGTTATCTATCATCCAACTTGTCAATGGAAAGGGACATCGATGCGGTTGTAAGGCATCTCTTGGGAATAATATATGATTAAAAAAGAAAATAGGAAAAGATTTCTGATAACACACATGAAACTGACACATATGACCGAATCATCATAACAGTCAAACAGACTAATCAAATGATAACTTCAAACTACTGTTCCAAACAATATATTTTAATTATATTTTTATTCAAATATTCATTTATATTCGTGTCGACTTCATTTTAACTATTGACTACTTTTTTCAATTCATTGCATTAAAACTTATAAATACTTTAATAGATTCTGAAAACAAAATCAATCAATCAGTTTACTGTCAAATAAGGTAAAGATTTCAAAATGAAACACATTTACAATACAGCTCTTTCTTCCAATATTTAAGTTCAAAATTTCAAGAACTTTAAAATTAAATTTAAATAAATTGCATGTATTGAACTCTACAACACTTTAAATAACAAATTATTTAAACTTTAAAAACATTTATGGAAAGAATACTCAAATCAAAAACTTTTGTTCTGCATAAGAAATTTAAGATGAAATAAATAATTCAGAATTAATTATTAATAAACATATTGAGTCAAGAAATGAGATTTTCAACAGAGTTTAGGTCAAACTCAATAATTTTAACCAATATCTCTTGGGTCAGAGAAGTGGATCATCTGAATGCGTTGCATACATCTCTTTCAATCTCTTATATATCCTCGTCTTTTATAATAGATTATTGCATTCAGTTTTATGTGAAGCGATGTTCTGCAGTTTTTTTTATGTAATTCTATTAGAAAAACAGTTTGAATGCTTTCATTGCTTATAGAATGATAAGTAAGTCTCATCTTTCCAAATACAGTACTAGTAAGTTATATGAATGATTTTGTTGCTTTTTTGCTATTGTAGTTGTTATACATGTTTCAAATAAGAGAATACCCATATTTTAGACTATGTTTCATCAATAGTTTCTCAATGATAGTGAATATATTAATATTTTTTTTTGAAATTTTTAAGTAAAGATATGAAATATTTTTAAATATTTTTCATTATATAAAAAGCTATTCCATTGTAAGGTATATTTTTCAATAAAAGATTAACTTTTGTTTATTTAAATATTATATATTACATATACTGCATGTATTGTACAGTATATACAATACATTGAAGATATAAAATAACATTAAAATAAATCTTTTTAAATATTCAGAATTTTTTATGGATACAAAACCAAAAATTCAAAGTTTATTCAGAAAAACAAAAAATTGAAAGTTTGGTCAGAAAAACTAAAAATTCTTTAATGAAATAGAAAACTTGAAAATTAATACGAAGCTAATCACGTAAAAGAAGTGAAGAGCTATTATTTGGCGTTTTATTTCTCAATCAATATTCAAAAAGGAAAGTCTTAAACAAGAAGTATTTGAAAGTTAGTAAAAAAAACTATTCTTATGTAAGAAATGGAAGCAATGCTTTTCTGTCAAAGGCTTTACTTAAATCTGTATTTATGGAAATTATTAAAAAAGTAGAGGTCATAAAATTAGTCGATACAAAATAATAACTTGCTATCAGAGCCACACAGCCAAGAAGTCTAAATGAGTTGGCAATTGAGTTGAACGAAAATGGCATCAATTTATAAGCACTGGAGAAAAATACTGTAAAACTCGATTCATCACTATTATGAATCGAGTTTAAAAAGTCTTCAGCGCCGTTATAATGACAAAAAGCGGACATATAATAAATAGCAATGCGATAAAGCATTTTTTAGTGAGCACTGATAGCAATAGCCAATGAGGTATTCACTTGTCTGGAATCAGTCGGGCTCAGAATAAGACCTTAAATGAAATCAACAATAAAAATATAGCATTGAAATAAATCTAATGTGGAACAGAGTTATAAGTCATAACATGAAAATCTGAGAGAAAATAGTAATTTAAATAAAATAGATGATAGAGTTATAGTGTTATAGAGTTATAGTGTGAAATCCGAAATGGATGGCAAAGTAGATGCGGCTTAATTTGGGATTTATCATTGCGTATGAGGTGAGGTTTCTCATGAGAGCTTTGCAGCTAACAATGCATTAGGACGTGCTTGGCTTACAAGGTGGCAAATAGAAGGAAATAGTGGCTCAATAGTCTCATCTCAAGACAAAACCTGCACTCAATGTTCAGCAAAAATAGAACATAACTTTCACTTTTAATTCAATCGCTAGCGTTAAGTCTTATTTTGAATCTAACGCACAAATGCTTAATATATATAAATTACATATATATAACACATATAACAAGAGTTCACTAAATCCGGTCGATAAAGTATAGCCGTTTAATGCAGAGCAGTGCTAGAAGCGCACCTTAAATGCACAGCTGGTACTTATTGTGAATACAATAACACTTGCAGACTTGCACCTTCCTCTCCTGAAGGCAACTTTTATTGCAAAAAATGCATTTTGACCATTGCTCGAGCGTCACCTTTTACTTTGATGACATGCACATAAGTAATAAAGGAAAACATAACTTTTATCATAAAGATATCATATTTCAGCCATTTTTACGCTCGTATTCTACCTTTTTATCTATAAGTTCGGGCTGGCAGTGGAGAACTTGCTCTAAATTACAAGACAAGCGTCTACTTTCTGTGTAAGAGTCAATATTATTGGCATTGCGACTATCAATCAAAAAGCATTGGCGAGTCTACTGGTATAGAGAGTATTACATCAAAATTATATTACATTGAGTTAGCAAACAAGCTTCAAGTCGTTCTTACACTGCAAAGATTAACTATAAATCCAAATGTTTATAAATAACTAGTCTTATTTGTTTGGTCTAACGTTTTCATAAAGTTACCATTAATTATAATTTGAATGTAAGCAAAACATTTTTCTAATTAACATTATGGGGGTATTTGAATAATAAGAAAAAGCGAAGGTGGATCAGGTTCTAATGGTTCGGAATGAGTTATAAAAATAACCATTAGTACGAATTCGATAAGTTATACTGTACAGTAAATTTAGATAGAAATTATTTGAAACAATGACTATACTTTACAATAATATGAATTATTTTGATATTCAATTTTATATAATAAATCTGATTGAAATCTGATATAATATTCATTTTTAAAAAGCGTCAGAATTGTCAAAAGTACTGTATAAGTTCCCAAGTACTGTACAATCCTAACTGCTGTCAATAATACGAAAAATTTAGTCATATAATAAAATATAAAAAATATTAATACAACAATTAATATGTCATATATAAAAATGAATTCCACTTCAATAATATCCAAAAAACTTTAGTCATTATAATATAATATTATTATATTATAATAATGAATATAACTTTTAATGATATGAGAAATAATTATTGTGATCCAAATCTGTTATAATAATGTTCAAAAATATAATTGAATAAGTGAAAAGAGGGGGACATACAAACGGCAGGATTTTCAAGAGTATACAGTACATTATGAGCTAAAAATAAAAACAAAAGAAATTTAAAAATGACGATAAACTTACTTTTAATTTGGATAAAGAATAATATTAAATATATCTATCGATAGCAGAGCGATAACTAAACTTATTGTTGAATGCAATCAATAGAAATATAAAAAGACCGCAAAAATATCACATTCAAAAGTTTTGCTATAAAACAGAGAATATTAGTTTGCGCTCATTTATCAAAAAGGGGTTCGGAAAGTTGACTTCAGTTATTGGGCTGATGTTCTACTGTATAATACATGTAAGACTGGGTTCACTCATATTGAGAAAATTAGCATCGATTCAAAAGAGAAAAAGTTGCAGGAAATCATAAATTTAGAGCCCTTTCGTAGAGCTCAGAATGAAAGTAACTTTTATTCTGTGGTCTTTCTATTGAAAACATCTCATTTTTTGCTCTTCATGCTCTGCCTTCTCTGCATGTTCACCAACTTTCATAAATGTGTACTAACTTAGCACTATATTGAATGATCATAAATGCATGCACGCTCACTATAAGGCATGCTTTCACGTCTGAGAGAACCTACATTTGACAGTTTTCACAATAACCATTATATGAAAGAGTGAAATAGATATAATATATTTTGGATCAGAAGATGTAGTGTTGATGTGCGAAAAGAAACTTTTGCAATCAGCGATTCACTAACTAAAGAGAACAGAGACAGAACAGAGACACATGCAATAGGGGTCAACCCAGAAATGCATTGAATCATTGCGGTGAAGCTCTTCAACCACACCACAGGAGTTGTGCTCAGTATCTTTCATAGATTGGCGAACTCGCAAGAATTTGTGCCAAAGCTCCCATTCTCTACTATTACTCTCTTCAATAACACAACCAAAAGAAAATATCAATAGAAAATATTGGAAGCCGTATATTAATTACAAAAGGCGGGCACAAGTGTTCCTGACAGACATATATGTACACATACATACACTGTAGAAAAGTGACTTCAACTAAACTCTCCTATTGTCTTAAAGTACGTGCGGTGTGTGTGAGTGTGTGTGTGAGTGAGTGTGTGTGAGTGAGAGAGTGTGTGTGTGTGTGTGTGTGTGTGTGAATAATGGCTATTTCATATCTAGAATAGGGAGGTATCCTATTGTCAATGGCAGGTGCAGTGAGTGCGATGTAGTATAAATAGAATAGTACTCCGTATACGGTAACTTAGATGATCTCTCAATGTTGCAATTACCTGCATCAATGCGTTCAATTTAGTGAGCAATATAATAAATTACGTCTATCATTGATCATTGCTCTACTGTTTTATGTGTCACGACTCGTAATTGTACCTGCATTTGAATGCATCAGAATTATAGCCGTTAGAGCTGTTAGTCAGAGAAGGAATTAGATCTGACTAACTTTGCTTTAATATATACCATATATAAGGCCATCATATCAGGAAACGTAAATCAATTGTAACCGGAGAACACATGTGGGCTATTATGTGCTGTGAGTAAAGAGAAAGAGAGCTCAATGACGAAAGAAACCATTTGCAGTATGAGTTTTGCAGCCATTATTTCGGAGTAATATAAAGTCAGTCTGGGAGGGGAGGTCTTTAGTTGTGTCACCTGAAACGGAAATTAGACAAAACGAGACCCAATCAAGTCATCTACGGTCAAACGTTATGTTAGTATATTATGCTAACAATAGGCTATCTATTGAAAAGCTAACGGTCTGTTAGAGAAAATGTCGCAAAAGCTCAATTCATTAAACTATAATATAATTGCACTTTTCTTGCTTTTCTCATTTTCCTTTCCATCCTTATTAGCTTCGCTCCAAATTCTATTGTACTGTTAACTATTCAATACTTTGCTTTTCCGTAGTGTAAAGGGTTGCACGTCTTTCTCCATGATTTACTCAATTGACATGCTATGCAATTCTCGAGAGTGTCTTCTTTTGATGCAGATTAAGCCAGATTAAAAGATATGGTTAAATGTGAAGATTAACTCAACACTTTCCATATAAAACTTTTTCTTTGTGATAAAAGATGAACAAATTCTGATAAATATAATTTGGATCAATTCTATTGTGTAAAACAAATAATATGGTTTGCCTTTGGAATCGTTCAATTCAGTTAAATAAGATAATAATCATTTAATATATTCAGTAATTATCGCTCAAAATTATTTCATAACAAGATCTTAAGAAATGAAGTTTTTTAAACTAAACTAAATCTTAAGTGAGGACTGACTTGATATTGAAAATTAAAAACAAATTTTTAACAATAGTTCGGATATTGGTATAGCAAAGGCTTACACACTTTTTTAAATAGATGATCTGTGATCAGAAACACAGCTTAACAAAACATCTCTTTGTGATCTGCATTTTATTTATTGTTAGAAAACACAAACATTTAGACTTCTGATCTTTTTT
>JAUJYT010001543.1:0-11238 GCA_033996565.1 Nanhermannia nana
AATAGCATTTTCATTAAGAGACACATTGGTTGGATTGCATGTCATTCTTAAGTAATAGTAAACTGAATTAGCATCCAATTCGCAAAGTTTTTTAAGTGCAACAATAGCTGAGTCCTGAAGTGGTGAGGGCTGTAATGCACTGAGATATGGAATTATTTCTACAATCAATTGCCACAAGTCTTTCCCCAGTAAATCGAGATTAACTGCAATCGAACCGATACCTGAAAGTATCTCGAGTTGAAACTGATAGGCAATTGTGAAACGATAAGCCGATGCCTTATCTTTTTTAAAGCTCAGCTGAGATTGTGTTTTAAGAAATGATAAAATCTTTGGCAAAACTTCTTTAACAGTTCGCGCGCGAATGAAATCACCGGACGTTTGACTCATTATAAGCAAACAAGAAAAGGCACGCTTTATCACAATAACGTCTTTGTCATTAAATCGGTCAACAAGTGGTGCCCACAGTTTGTGTGTCATCGGCAGTAAATGATCTGAAATTAAATTAAATACAAAAAATGTTAAGTTATGTGGAAATTATGCTTAAAATACAAGTTTTTGCAAAAACCTAATAAACAAACCTTCAAAAGGTTTCAAAAGACCTAAACTTTGTATAACAATATCTATTACAATAAGTCTAACGTTAGAATCTCTGTTAGACATGAGATGTACGCAACGCTCTAATATTTGTTCAACAATAGCCACATAAAATGGTATTTCTTTCTTAACTTCAATGCCATCAGTTTCTTGCTCTTCATATATTTGACTCTCATTTTCTAAATCTTGAGAAACGTTTTTATTATATAGAAATTCTTCGAAAAGAGTAACAACATTTTGAGCTTTAGTTTCTAATTTAGATCTTTGATTAGTTATCACTTCACTATTCTTTTGACAATTCAATAAATGAAAATGAGATAATGTACAGACGTATGAATACAAAACTTGCATGAGTGGTAATGCTTGCGAATGATAATAACAATCAATAACAATAATTATTTCGTGTATAACGTCGACAAAGAGGTGAAGCATTTGTTGGTTTGAGTACTTGAGCATTACTTTTATAACAATGGGAACGTTTTGATTATTAATAAAATGCTTTAAATGAGTACAAATCCCATCAATCAGATAATCAATGTTCTCAGCAATCAATTTAGAGATTGAATTGTACCCAAAATGTGTGGTAACTTGTGTCAGAGCCACATAAGAAGATTGAAAGACATTCATATTTGAAGAACCGGCCATTTCTAACAGTGGGAAAAGACATTTTAGTAGATAATTATGAGATGACTCACAATTGTAGAGTTTCACAAAAGCAGCCAATCCTTCAACTAACAGACACTGTCTCAAAATGTCTTTATTCATTCGTTCAATTGTTTCGTTTTCAGATAAAGTGCATATATTTGACAAATAGAGTTCAACAAACTCTTCAATATCAGAGTAATTGCCATTAATATTGGAAATTATTAGATTACTAACGAATATAATTGAAGGGTTTAGTTTCGATTGCCTTAAACTTTCAATTAAATAGTCGATTAATAATATGGATTCACCACTATTTCCGATCAAATGGCAGCATTTTGTTAGAGCTGTCACTGATTTATCATCCCTGAGAAACGAAAAATTCTTATTAACCCATTTAATGGGCGATTGTTCTTCATTTAACTGCGTTATGCTGTCATCGTTGGTCACTTGCTCAAGAAGTTTAATTCCGTGGTAATCAAACTCACAAATATCTATCAAACACTGGAAAAGTTTTTCTTTATGTTGAGGCGAATAAAGCAACGCATTAATACCATTAGTACCCAAACATTTTAAATACCCGTATAATAAATAAATAGCAGTTATCTTTTCTCTTTCACCCGATGTTCTAATAATTCTTGACAACTGTGTTATATATAAATATATTTGATCTTGAATTAGATCCAAACAAGACTTGGATGAGTCGCTGTTGACATAATTTTTAGAAAATTTTGATATAAAGGTGTCACTTTCTAATCCGATCTGTTCGTAATCATCGTTCAGATAAGTTAACGGCACCTGAATTAATACATCAAAACACTGATTCACAAATTGTTGCGAACAGTTTGAAAGTATTTCAATGACAAACAAAGCCAGCGATTGCCTTACACTCCAATTTTGGTGAGATATAAGACTTGAAACTATATTTTTAAAGATAATTGAAAGTTTATCACAAGTATTTTGCAACCAATTCCGGTCACGAATTACAATAAACCCGTTATTTGAGTCTTCATTTAATTCTTCTCTATTAATAGTTTTTAATTCAATTTGCGAATCAAAACAATTTGTTTTAAATACGAAAACAATAACTTTTGACAATAGAGTCAAAGAAGAACTGATGACTTGTCTGCTGAGCTTATCGTCACTTGAAATCAATTTAGAAATATTGATAGAAATTCCCGGAAGAAAGTACGCGATCACGTCCTGAGACTCACTCTCAACACAATCTTCTCTTTCGATTGACTGACATTTAGTTATAATACAAGTGATTGTATCGATCGCTTCCACTTTCAGCAAAGAATACCTCTCTTTAAGAGCAATATTAAGCAGAATATGAATCGAATGACCCAATTGTGCGCTGAATGACCGACTTATTAGTTGTCCTGATATTGTTTGGTCACAGCTTTTGACCAAACATTTCGCACACTTTATAACACTCAACAAAAAGTCTTCGTTTAGTTTTATGACAAAACTTTGGTCTAAAATATAAATTAAATAAAATATTTATTATATTTTTAAATAATTAAAGTAAAGATAAGAATGAATACCATTATTATTATGGAAATTATCGTCAATTAAATGAAACAAATTGGTGAATATATCGCTAAATATATCGAATCGATTAACCGATGATTTCTCTAAAATTGCTGAAAGACAGTCAACACTCGATTGCAATAACTTTTCACAACTAAATCAATATTACATTAAACAAATACAATTAATAAACAGTAATAATAATAATGTTATTCAAAAGAGAAACCAAATAATCAAATACTATTTACTTGTTTTGCTGTTTCGGCAAATTAGTGATAATGAGTCTCAACGGAAAGATCGTGTATTGATATAAAGAATTAATGAACTGTTTATCACATTTGTCCACAAACTTATGCAATAATTCGATGGATTCATCATTTGGTTTATTAACACAGTTAACGCATCTTTGTTTTAATTCTTCAAATAATTCTTTACTAATTGTTGACATCTTTCACAATATGTACCAATTGTACGAATTTGTGCTGATTTTCATTTATTAAAAATTAGCAAATATTTAACTTAATGTGCATTTAATTAATAGATTTGTTGATATTAGAGATGAGTTCGTATTTACAAATATCCATTTGTTTACAAATATTTATGTAATAAATAGAAAACATGGAAAAGTTACGAAGGTTACGAAGGGGCAGAAGTGTTATACCAGTTATACTTTCAGACCCAAAGTCTGCAACTGTTATACCAGTTATACTTTCAGACCAAAACTTTGACTTTATTTTGAGAAATTCATAAATGGCATCAGTTTTTCAAATCTATTTTATATAATTTTATGCTTTTTTAATCATTGCTATTATCTTCTGCCTATAGTTTATGAACAAGTCTTCAAAGGCTGCAAATTGTTGTTGTTTGCCGCGCGAGAAGACATACAATTCTAATATTTGAGACCAATAGATATCTATTCTCAACTGCTAAATAACTTTAATGTCAGTCAAAGTTTCTTTAAGTATCAGAGCTTTTCAAACAAAAAAACTGAGAATTCTTTATAATCCACCGCAATATTAATTAAAATAAATAAATAAAATAAATTGTTAATATAGGAGACTCCGAGTTATTTATCAGTAACAGTACAGGCATAAGAATATGATTATGTTAAACACCTGAGGCATCATAGAGAGGAAGTATAATACAATATATTTACCTAAAACTTAAATTAATTAATCACTTAAATTCATAAATTTGAATGTTTTTAATGTTTATTAAAGTCATAATTGAGTTAAATATAATAACAGTTTAACAATTAAATAAAGTGTTTGAAAATATTAGTTAAAGTATTAAATATTAAATTTAAAATTTTTGGTTAAAACAGTGATTACTATAGAAAAATTAAACTCTCATTCGAGTGTAATATAATAAATCACAATCAGTTATATTAAAAATAGAGTAATCATTATTTATTAGAGTTTTATAAAAAATAATTATTAATTTAGATGAGAAACCAATCCGGGTCTTCATTCGTTAAAATTTTCTTCAATGGATCGAATGTATGCCAAACAGAACCTTTTGCAGTTAGAATCCAAATGTCGTTATTTTCAGTCGCTTAGAGAGAATAAAAAAATTACTAAATTTTGTTAAATATAATAGAAAATGAGAATATATACCAGATATTGATTTATAAGAATCGTCAACAACAAGAGGGCCGTTAACTTGTTCCCACTCATCATCAATGTTAAGGTTTTGAGCAATTTTGGCCACTCTTCGAAAGAGTTTATTGCCTTCAACAACAATCCAAACACAATTATCACAGGAAAGCACTAAATCAATGGCAAGAATGCCGTCAATAAGCACCCAATGATCGCCACAAACCTCATTATTTTTATCACCGGAATCGCAATCGAAAATACGTACAAAAATTTTTCCGCTCTTATCAATGCCCCAAACAATAGTTGAATCGTTGAGAGAAACGCATACTTTTTTCATCTCAATTGAATGAGAACTGAAATCTTTAATTAAATACCACTTTTGATGCTTTAACTGATGAGTCCAAGTCTCGCCATTTTCATCACAACACCAAAGTATTGAATTACTTGAGTTGACACTAATTGACGTTAACTTGCATTTACTTTTATTGATCTTTATATTTGTCCATTTAGTGCCCAACGGAATAGTTGCGTCCATACCTTCTCTCTTAAAAATCATACCATTAGTGGTCAGTACATACAGTTCATAAGTGGAAGCAAACATTTGAAGCGGAGTTCCTTTTGATAGCTTCAGTTCTTCAAAACTGGGATAATATAGTAAACAATTATTTTTTTCATCTCTTTTGCTAATAAACCAAATCAGACCAACGGCTACTTCTGTTCTACTGTTATAACCAAAAGCACAAAATGATAACAAATTATTGTGCTGTTGATGTCCTACTTCTGAAATGTTGAAAACTTGCTCCCAATCAAAGACTAGAGGTTTGAAATTATTTAAACTCTTTTCTATCTGTTCGCTGTCAACCATATCTTTAGGACCAATATCTATGGCATCAATTGGTTCAACTTCTGTCTTGCTTTCAGGGTTTGTGTCAGATATTTCTGTCGAATAATGGAATTCTGTGTCCGATATATGAAAATTATCACAAGGAATGTCTGGTTTATAATTGGCTTTGAAAGCGCTCAGAATCATTTGTAATCGATTTTCCTCATCCGATTCAGTATTACCTGAATTTTGTACTGTCGGCTGAATTGAAGTCCTATTTGATGTCTGACTTGAAGTCTCAAAATTAGACAATTGTTTGTTTGTTATGTTTTCATTAGTACTGATCATATCATTTTCATTAACTGATTCGCCTGATTTGTTACGAGTTAATCGACGTTTGCCTTTAGTTGGAATCACAAGTGGAGACATCACTTCTGAATTCTCATTCGGCTGACTCTTGTCCTCAACAATTTCATTTTCTGGACAGTCTTCAGAAACACTATTATCATGAGGAGGAACGAAGACATTTTGATAAGGATTTGAAAGAATATTAGAATCAATGGTTGATATTATGGACGCCGACAACTTATCAAACTTTTGCGTTACTTTGATCTGAAGTTTATCAAAAACTTTCTTCAGCTCTTCCTCAATGGTTGAAATAGGAATGGCATTAATTGGTTTCTTAATTAAATTTATTAACGATTCGGTAGAACTTCTACTTTCGGCGCTTTCAGTACTTTTATCATTGACTTCATAATCATCAGACGCTCTGCTTTCAGTATCACTGCTTTCCTCAATCTCTGCAGAAGTGGTAAAGTTTTTGTTTCGAATACGAATTATATATTTAGATTCGAGTAAAAGAAAGGCTTCACTGCTATCTCTATGGGCTATCTTAACGTCAACCAGTTTTTCGACTTTCTCTTTCATACAGAACTGTCTATCGCTTCCGATTAATAGTAGATTTGAGTCATTCCACGAAAGTATATACTCATCGCCGCAGAAGAGCTTCAATATTCCGAGTTTATAATGATTTGTAGTGTTTGTTGATTTCGAGAATTCATGTAATTGTTCTACACTTTGAGACTCAATTACATTATTAAGTCTTAAGGTTTCGATTACATTACCATTGAGTTCAGCTTTAATTAAGTGCATAGAAGGTCGTGAACCGTATATTACATTCGATTTAATACTGTAAACGGCTCCGTATTTACCATAACTTTTGCGCTCGTTTTTACCGATTTGTGTTATGTTCTGGTTATGAAAGTCACAAAAATTGGTTTTTAGGATAACTGTTTTCAATGAACTCGAAATAAGCAGTGTTTGCGAGTCAATGAAATCCATTTGAATTATTTGAAAGCCATTTGATTGAAAAATAATGTTCTGTTGAGATCGCATCACATCGTGATATCTGACGACACCAACTGAATCGCCACTAATTAATAGCAATTTCTGGTCTTTAATTGACATAAAAGTTTGCAGGCAAGTGATGGTCGCATCTGTGGGACATTTCCAGCCGTAGAGAAACGTCTGTTTGGACCAATTTATGAGATAAACGCCCGAATCGCTCACAAATGTCAACAACTCATCGCTTATCAGTTTAATTGTGTTTATAGCACTAGAAATTAGTTGATATTTCAGATATGGTCCTGACTTATGACGTCTTTTAAAGCAATAAATTAGACCAACATTTGATCCAAATATAAAGTAATTGTCGTTCACATCAAAACACGTGATAATCGGTGGCTGAGATCGCGAACCCGACTGAGCTATGGCTGAAACGCTTCTCAACAGAAAGTCAAACCTTTCAAACTCAAACACTGTCTCATTGGTTGACATGTTTTGCGGTTTCATATATTGACCACTAATTCATTTCTATTTATAAATTAATTAAAGTTTATTTATATATAAAATAAATATATGTAACAAAATATTAATAAATATGCTATAAATTGGTTATTACTCTATGGTTTGGAAATTTCTGTTATGGGACTATTCATTCATTACGTACCCTCTTTTGGGTGAGGGGTGTCTTCAGCTGACCTGAAGATGAGCACATCTAGAACAAGGTCAGCTCAAACTTAGCTTTTTTCATATAATTGTCTATTAAATCAATTTGAATACAATTAAATCAAATTTAAATAAACTTTAATTCCTTTCATAAAGTTATAAATAATTGATTTTATTGATGTGTTTAACGCTTGAATATTAAGTGAAATAAAATAAAAATCTAATAAAATGACAAAGAATTTTATTCTTCAATTGAATTTGAGTGACATTTATATAATTTATTTAATCAAATTTTACTTCACTATAAACATTGAAAAATAATAATCAAAGAAATTTTGACAACTGCTCAAAAGCCACAAAATAAAAATAATTCAAACTCGAGAACGAATTAAGTCGTCGTTAATTAATCCCGAATTCCACCCTCCCATTGGACCCATTCTATGATTTCCGTTATCAATATTCTGTGGATTTCCATATCTCTGCATACTATCATTGAATTGATGAGGAGATGACACACGATTTGATGAGTTGGATGAATGCAAAAATAATTCAATATAACGCTTCTCTATAATGATAACACAAATCAATAAATATTCTTAAAAATGGGCCTTTAATAAGAATACTCACGAATATAAGCTTTATCTTTATTCATGGCTTTGAGAGCGTCCTCATGAGTGGCGAATTCGACATCAGCCTCACCGCTGGCGCGTCCCATTTCATCGAATAGAATGTGAACATTTAGTGGCCGAAGAGGTAGAAAGAACTCATAGATTTCTCCATCAGTGGTCTTATATGGCAAACCTCTCATATGAACGGTATGTCGACCCATATATGAAGAGATAGGACTTTGAGGCGGAGGATGTGGTGACGGGGAGTTGTATGGGTAACGACCGCCATATGATGAGGAACGACCTTATGTTCAATAATCAATATAATAATCAATTCAAATGTGTAAGCATTAAAAGTATATTATTTACCTCTGAAGTCAATATCATCGTAATCAAAGACACGTCTCGATGAGCCCGGAGGTGGCGGTCCTCTTGACGCTCCACTTATAGGTGGCCCATATCCTCCACTATTACCATAAGAGCCGCCACGAAATCTGTCCGGATATGGAGCGGGACGTGTCGGGTGACCCAAACGCATCTTATGGTATGGGTATGAGGCAGACGCTGGACTGTGAGATGGAGGTCCGTATGAATGACCATAAGAACCAGAACCAGAGGAGTAATGCTTTGAGTCCATATAACTCCTCACAGCGCGAAATTCTTGGAATGAACTTTTGAATATCTCAATGTACCTAAAGTTTAGTCAATTAGTGTTACTGTTAGTTCGTTTAAAACCAAACAAATCATAAAAAGAGGCAATCAATCGGTTTTGTAATTCTAAAAAAACTTATTCAACAATTTAATGTTTTAAATAAATAAATAAATTGATATAATAATTGGTAATATAATAATAAATGACATATTGGTGTTTAAATCTTACAAAACGTATCAGAAGGTTCATAAACCCCTCTTTGAAAATAGTAAACCGAACTGTTCCCCACCTGTGCCCAATCTTATCCTTGTGTTTGGTCATAGCTTTCTCTGCAATATCCCTTGAAGCAAATTGAATGTAAGCCTCCCCTGTGCTTCTCCCTGTATGATCGGTCGGCATTACGATCCCATCCATCACTAAATCCATCCCTTTATATGAATTGTAAATATATTAAGCAAATACCATCACAATTAGCGCCCAAACATTTAGGGGTTTTTATGTTAATTTTATTTAAGTGTTAAGCCATTATGTTATGCATACGTTTCAGTTTCATTGATATTTTTTTTTGATTATTTAATCAAATTGTGTTAAATCATCTAAATTTATAGCATTAGTACTGAAAAGTATTTGGCGGTTGGGTTGCAGTTAATTATTATAGCGACTAATTTATACTTTACAAGTAAACAATTAATACAGTAGACTCTCGTTATAGTGAAGTCGGATATAGTGAATCTCGAGCTATAGTCAACAGTTTTAGATCCAAAATTTGGTTCACTATACCCGACAATGTGTTAACTCTGGATATAGTCAACTCTCGATATAGTGAACGGATTTCTCTTGCATTTGATCGTTCATTATAACGACAGTCTACTGTAGTGTGTTATTGCAAACTAACAAAAGCAAAATCTATTTAATAGCTATTAAAGTAAAAATTCATTCATTATACTGATTAGGAATAGAAAGGACAGTAAACTAAGTTTTTTAATTACAATTTTGTTTAAAAGGTTTGAACAAAACTTCGGTATTCTTTTAATGATTAATATAAATGAACATAAAGATTAATTTTGTAAAAATTGGAAACATTATGATAACTAAGAGTTAGTGCACAAGTTTTAAGCACAAACTCGAGTTTTGTTTCGCAGATTCATTCTTAAGATTTATTAAAAAAACCAATCATTGGAAATATAACACTATATTACATGCCGTTCTCAATAATCTCTAGACCAGTATCTTTAGTATCTCTGATACTAATACTTAAGATAACTTTTAATTTAAGTCAATTAACGAATACTATGTCACATAAATGACATTGAATTTATGTGATTTGCTCTCTGGAAGTATAATTCATTTGAGTCATATGTGAGTTCACGTCATTCCAAGACATTCAAAGTTTGTAAGAAATAAGAATACCTGAGAAAAACTGAAGGATATCTTCTTTGTTGCAATTGAATGGTAAACCTCTTAATCTTACGAACGCGTCTTCGTGATGATGGCTATCATTAATGTCTGCGCCCTGTTTACGACATATCCATTCCATTTCACTTCGTTTTGATGGAAACACTTCAATGTATCTGATGTTCAAAAATAAGCATCAAATTCAATACATATCTACCGGTATTCAGATAAATGTGTTTTTCGGTTACTTTTAATATTAATATATATTAAACTTCTGTATGTATTAAAAGCTCTTGAGATAAAACAGCAAACAATTCAAATCTTTATATAATGCAAAACACAAATCATTCAATATTTTCAATCATTAGCTGTAATTTAATTTCAATTAACACTAAAAGAGCTCAAAACACAGACTGTTTATGACAAACAGTGAAATACCGGTACAAATAGTTAATCAATAAATAGTAAAAATATTAAAAATAGGTAACAGTTAATCAATAGATGCAGACCTGGAGCCCATGTGATTGCGGTTCTTCTCAAGCGCTATATTGAAGTCTTCTTCAGAGTCGAGTTCGACATATGCCTCACCACTCGGTCGGCCCTCTCGTGAAAGTGTCATAAATATACCGTTCACTTCATTCCGTATTTTGCAACCTTTTTATGTAAATGTCAATCAATTTATTAAATTAAGTAAAACAATAAAACTGTTATAAACAGTATTTGTATTCATAATGAAGTCAATTAATGATCAAACCATCGAAAAAGTCAACGATTTCCTCACGAGTTGACTGCCAGGGAAGACCTCTTATGCGGACCACAAACCCCTCCTCAGACATTATGGCTTTCAATCAAATCAATTATTTTAATATTAATTTTATATTAAAGTAAAATTCTATTCTCATCTAATGTCAGACTCAATGACTTTACGCTATATTTAATACAAATATTATATAATATAAAGTCTTATGTAATGAAAATATTTTTCACTTTGAAAATGTGTAAAAACATACAAAAATTTAGACATAAATTACGGCACAAAAACATTAATTTTTAACCAATAATCACCTGTTGAATCAATTTCTTAATCAATCAAATTATACAAAACCTATTCAAGTTTTGTAATTAAAACATTTTCTTTAATTTTTATTTTAGTTAATTTTTTTAATTTGATTATTATTTAAATATTAATGACGTAATTGAGTAACACTTTAAGTACGTAAATAAAGCGCCATATTATCTGTTGATTACAGTCAACACCAAATATAATAACTAATTAATTAAATTATTATAATTGTAGTGAAATTTAGAAATTCTAGACTTTAAATAACATCTTTATTGAGACTAAAATGCAAACAACAATAATCATAAATTAATAACCAAAACAAC